>CAJNJA010010739.1:0-14033 GCA_905231915.1 Symbiodinium necroappetens | reverse complement strand
GTGTGTCTGTCCGTGTGTCTGTCTGTCTGTCTGTCTGTCTGTCTGTCTGTCTGTCGGTCTGTCTTTCTGCCTTTCTGCCTTTCTGCCTTTCTGTCTTTCTGTCTTTCTGTCTGTCTGTCTGTCTGTCTAGTTGTGCGTGCGTGTCCACTTGAGTGTGTCTTAGTAGCTTTGTTGGTATGCTCCAGTATAAATGAACGCCAGACTTGGCCAAGCTGCCCGTCCAGGTGATCTTCTTCGCAGTGAACATCCCGTGCAAGCTGTTTCCGGAGCTCTGCAACAGGCGAGATGCTGCGAGAAGATGGCAACTCAGTGCTGCAACACCCCACTACAGATCTCAAGCCAAAATGCTTGAGTTGCATCTCTTCATGGAAGGTTCTGCCAGGATGTTGCCCATACAGTCGTGCAAGCACGTGGGTGATTAGGGTTTGTATTGGGCGTTTCCGGCTTTGGCCATGGCATCTAGGGGAGCCTAGGGAGTCTAGGGCCACATTCTGCACAGGCGGTGGGCCGTTTGACAGAATGCCGTCACTGTGTGGTTCATGTTGAAGTTGAGTGTCACTGCGTTAGGTCAGGCCTCGCTAGCACCGATGCAGATGCAATTTCGATCATGCCCTCCTCAAGCACCCTTCGATTCTCTCTACGAACAGACTCAGATACAACCTGCAACCAGAACCCTAGACCCGGTAGCTCAAAGCCCGAGCTGTTCCTATGTACACAAGCCCTCATGCCAGATGCTTGAATCATGGACGAAACCAATGCCGTGACAGCTAAATCCCTCAGCCCTGGACTGCCGAGCCTAAACTCCAAATCCCTGGGCTCCACTACCTGCACCTCAATCTGTCAAGCCCGTGGAATGCTTTTGTCTTGGGCTGTGCATGAAGAGCCTCCCGTCCCAAGTCCGAACAGAACTCCGTCTGGGGCTTCGGGCTCTGTGGCTGGGGTACACCCTTTTCACGCTGAGGCGTTTTCATGGGCCGGCGCTGCATACATCAGAGCATGGATGCGGTGTTGGTGATGCGGGGTTGAGTGAATAAATACAAGATGCGTTGTTTCTCGAGGTTGTAAGGTTACATACCGCATTGAAGCATCTGCCGAAAAATTGACGTGCCATATGATACCGGGCATTGCATAACGTGAAAGCCCAGTCTGTGAATATGAGCCCCTTTGCAGTGCATAAACAAAGCCAGTAATGCCGTCCGGAAATTCCAGCTCAGCGCTTGCAATTGCAAAGCATGCACTTAAGAGCCCCACGGCCCTAATTGAACCCACAGTCTGAATCCCCTCTCCTGGTTGCGGCCTCGCAGGCTCGCGCGTGCCAAGGACTGATGTGGATTTTTGGTTGCGGCGGAGTTTGGGGGTGCGAGGCTCTCGATCACGAGGGGCCCCGACTAGTGACGAGTGTTATTCACACTACTCACTAGTCTTATCGTTGTTGAGATGTCATTCATGGTGGTCATAGTGTTCTCATCGGTATCAAACGGTATCAATATCTTCGTCAGTACCAGCACAGTGGCAGTTACTCTTTCGCAATGGGAAGGCATGGTCGTATCCGGTTCTTCTGCACAGAAGCCCCTGATCAAAGCAGGGACTTCCGAACAGAGGGTTGCAGTCGATCGAAACTGGAAGAAGCCTCGGCTCCGGGCCGAGTCCCAGATCTTCTCATATCCGAAGAAAACCGCAATCCTTCCTATTTGGGCCCCAAAGTCATCCTGAAGGCAGGGGAGGGTTGCAAAAGAGCCTGTTCTAGAAGTCCCGGTTGTCGCTGAAAGACAAGCTGAGCACCACCTGTTCTGAAGCCTATATTTAAACCCGTGTCATCAGCGACCAAAAAACCCCACAGCCAAAGCCACTGCTTAGGAGACCTGGGCCTTTGCATGAAACAAACATCACTTAGAGACCAGCACCTGAAGACCGAGACTCCAAGCTCCTGTTCGCTCTTCCAGCCTTCCATGGCCCAAAACCTGTGGCTGGCCTTGGCTGCGGGTTTCTGGGTCTCAGAGAGGGCGCCTGAACACTCTTCCACAGATTAGATTCCACAGTCCTCTGTCTCAACCAGGAGGGATGCCGACTGTTCTCTTACCATCGCCTGGAAAGCATCCCGGACATGCACGTGACTCTGGAGTTTGCAAGGTTTGACTGAAACCCTAAGCGTTGGCTCTAAACCTCAGGCATCAGGGTTCGGGCGTTCCACCACGAGGCGGTTACCCCTTGCACCATCAACGTTGCAGATCCCTTGCCCGCAAATTGGTGGTAGGTTTTGGTTAACATGGGGACCTGGGCCCTAAAGCGTGGCTTTATCTTGTAGCATGTAGAACCATGCAGTCGCCGTTGATAGTGTCCCAAATAACCACGCACCCCGTGTATCAAATGGAGAAGGACGCAAGTAAGTCAGGATGTCAGGTCTGAAGTGGCACAGGGTATATATCCGAGCTTCTTGGTTGAACTTGGTTGTTGTTTTCGTTTCCAAGCAGGTGATTGTCGTCAGCGGAGCCCTGGGAATGATTGCAACGACAAACATCACGCCAGCTAAGTTCCCCACGCTGCAAAGATAGTTGCGCTTGTACCCACGATTCAACTCAAAATTGCCACGGAGTACTGCCACTGCATAAGTCCTATGACACTCCTCATTCCGCAGCCTGTTGTTTTGGAACTTCATGCTCTGACTCTATCGATCTACCTATCCATCTGTGCATCTTGAAAGTGTATGCATGTATGTACATATGCATGTATGTACATGTGCATGCATGTATGCAATGTATGTAATATCTGTCTGCATGTATGTATGTAGGTATGTATGTATGTACATATGTTTGAGTGTATGTTTGTCTGTCTGTCTGTCTGTTTGTTTGTATGTTTGTTTGTTCGGTTGCTTGTTTCTTTGTGGTTGCTTGTTGCTTTGGCTGGCTGGCTGGCTGGGTGGCTGGCTGGCTGGCTGCTTGTTTGCTTGGTTGTTTGTTTGATGAACTGATTTCTTGATTGATTGATTGAGTGGGTGAGTGGGTGATAGGTTGTGTGCACACTGCGTGAACTAACAGAACATCCCCAAGCTCGAACTCCCATAGTCTCTAGACTTTGACCCACTGCTCTAAGCGGTTAAGCAGAGCCGAGGCATTTGGTGGACTCAGGAGCGGTGTCCCTTTTACCAGCTCGAGGTTGGTATGGCGCTCATCATATGTTGTTCGTTCAGGACTTGACAATGCCGCTTTCTTATTGAGTCGTGCTAGCGTGTATGCTAAGGTTCTAGATCTCAGATGATTGTCAAACCTGCCTCCACACAAGGTTTCGGATTCAGTTTTCTCAGGAACCCGAAATATAAAACAAGCGATGAACCCTAATTTCTACCTTCGAACCGGAAACCAAATCAAGCCGTCTTGGCGTCGAGTATCGAAGTCTACGAGCCCCTAGTACCTGTACTGGAACTCGTAGTTGTTGTCATTGCTGTCATATAGGGGTACGTAGTAGTTGTAGTAATCAGAAATAGCAGAATAAATCGATTTGGCATTGCATGTTTCAGCTTCGGAAAGCTGCACCTTTATCAGAACGGCAGGGACCACAGCAACATCAGAAGACAGCCGTCCTGATCTTGGGCAGGTCAATGTGCCGGAGACAGACACTTTCTCCACCTCCTGGTCTCCACAGGGTTTTCGGTTTCGAGCTTGAATTGCCGCCTGAGGTGACTCCAATGTGGACGTGTTAAGTTTTGGGCTAAGTTGGGTAGGAATGGCAGTTCATGATGTTGCGCTTGGTATATACTCCGTATGAACGCTCTGTTGTTCTATAGTGTAAGTTGTGTTATTGTCCCGCTGGATGTCGACATGGAAAGAGATATTCCAGAGGCGTGGCTAGCGTTGTTTCTACGCAATGTCCGTTCTTGCCCACCGGCTAGCATTTTGTGTGCATAAGCGGTGTGCTTACATCGCTTGTTCACTGCGTAGAAATGAATGCATGATATGACTGATAATGCTGCTGATGTTTATAGCGACATCTTTAACCTTCAATACTTTTTGCACGTAGCATGCTGCAATTTAGGGCAGAAGTTGTGCTCCTGCTGCTGCTGCTACTACTNNACTACTGCCACTACTACTACTAGTACTACTACTACTACTACTACTGCTACTACTGCTGCTGCTGCTGCTACTACTACTGCTGTTGCTGCTGCTGCTACTGCTCTCTGTCACTGCTACTGCTACCCCCTTCTAATATTACTACGACGACGACTCCTACTACTGGTGCTGCTGCTACTATTACTACTACTACTACTGCTGCTGCTGCTGCTGCTGCTGCTACTACTGCTCCTACTGCTCCGGCTCCGCTCCGGCTCCTGCTGCGGCTGCTGCTGCTACTGCTACGACGACGACGACGACTACTACTACTCTGCGACTCCTGAGTTTACCACTAAGACGGCGGCCGGGAAAGTTGAATAGAAGCCAAGTGATGGAACAGCGGTCGATGTATCTAAGGATGTAACACAATTTCAGCTGTTGCGAGTCGACCACATACCGTCGATTTATCTCTCCCCGGAACGGCCTATCACATCAGCACTCCACCACTGATAAACGTCGTACCTGTTGAGCCTGGAACTGAAGAGCCCAGTCGGTGCAGGTGCAGGGGATGCTGTAGAGGCTGAGTAGCTGGGCCCATACATCCCAGACCTCAAGTCCAACCCGCTGCATGTCACATGCTCTGTGGCTGTGTGATGCCACGACCGCATACATCATGGCTTCATGCCCCTGATTGTTTAGTAGTAAGCCGCTTAGAGACGAGCCTGTCAGTCTGATCCTCGGACATTTACTTAAACCTAAGCCCTAGAAACTCCGCCCTAGGTTTTTCGTGTATCGGTGCGATCGCTTGCGGCAGCCATCCCTCGCCGTGCACGGCTCAACAGCCCCGGTTGGCTCCGGTTTGGCTTTAGGGATCAGGGTTTGAGGTGTAATCTAGAAGCTTATATAGGCATGAAATAAGTAGGGTTTGATGGGATTTTAGGGTTTGACTCCTGCTTGAGATAACGTTTTGTCTTAGAACACATCCCATCGCCTGGCGGGCTTGGGGTTCAGCATCCTCAGGAACCAGTTGTATGTCCCCTGTTGAATTCCAGTCTGTCTACGTAGCTATCTACCCGTCTGTCTACCATTTGTCATTTTATACCATATCCATCTATCTATCTTTGTCTATGTATCTGTATCTATCATCCATCCACCTATCTGTCTGTCTGTCTACCTATCCATCCTTGTATCTGTCTATGACCTCATCGTTCCATTCATTGACATCTATAAGTCTACGTAGTTTTCATTGAATCTGGGGTTGTGCCCTAAACCCGCAACCCTGAAAGTCTACAGACCAAACCCTTAGGCCGCTGAGCCAACAAACAGACAAACCTTGGACCCTATTCCAAGAACAGTAGGTCCTGCCCCTACCATAAAATTGCAGAGATCTCTTGTTGGTTGCCTTGTGTCGTGGCTGGCGGCTCCTCACCACCAAATTGAGTGATCAAAAACAAAAGTTGCCTTGGTTTTGCGGCCCCGGTTCGGGACTAGCTGCGACCTTGAGCTTCAATGTTCAAAACTTTGGGATTCGCCGCTGCAGGGGTCGAACACCGGGGATTGGGGTTTTGCAGAAAAACCTGCGACTGTGAAGAAAGAGTGCAAGCAGGAAGATGGAGTCAGAGCTTCGGCATTTCGGTGGTTGGGATCTAGGGCATCTAGGGGGTTACAGGGTGTATGATGCTTCATGAACTCAAGGTGTAGCAAGAAAGTTGGGTTTAGAGCTCCGCACAATGGACCGTGACTCTACTGGAAACAACGTACAGGGGCCCAACTCGCAGCATCGTCCTACGGTGAACAGCACATCTGCACATTTTGCACGTGTAGGACTTGGGAACCCGACAACTCCAAACCCTTAACCCCATAAGCAAAGGCTCATGTCTCAGGCCTGAGAGAGCCTGAGAGGTTCGCTATGGCTGTTCATACAAGATCCTTCTACATTGAGGTGCTGTCTGAGATCCCCTGTAATTATGAGACAGCGGCATGGCAGGGTTAAGAGCTCAGAAGCATCAACGTTTTGAATCGAGGCGTCAGGTCTGTCAGCCCAAGGCTCCAAGGGTCGGTGTTCAAGGACATCCCCGCGCCGTGTCTACATGGCACTAATGGAGGGGTTGTCGTCGCAGAAACCACGTGGCTTTGTGAATCAGGTGGACTCGCGAAATGAGGCATTCTCGGAATGGCAGGCACAAGGGTTTCTCAAACCCGCAGACCGGAAGCTGTGAGAGTTTGGTTGAGCGAAGGTCAGGCGAAATGTGGAGTCCCAACCGAGTTGTAGTAGCAACCATCATGACCGCTGATAGTGGAGCATTCGGCATGCTGAGAGTGCTTTTGCTAAGTTGTGCTTTTGCATAGGCCTTGTAATGAAAATGCAGGATAGCGCACAGGGTGGGATCAATCCGAGCAATGAGAGAAAGAGCTGCTGAGCTACTCCTACAGCTGTTGCTCTCGCCGGGTTTTTTTGTAACTCTGCGAGATCCCCTGCGATGGCTACTGCTAATGCCATAGCCGTCGCAACATCCATTAGCTTCTTATGCGCATTTTCGTATATGGCAGTTGATCTAAAGCTCCTTGAGCCATTATTTACAAAACTGCATAGCTAAATATGCCTTCGCGAGAGTTCCGCGATTGTGCCGCCAAAGTTGTTGTTTTTTGAAAAAATCTTTTCTGCAAAAGTTATATGTTTGGCCTACTTGCCGCACTATTTTCAGTACTATTATCATTACTATTACTATTTCTGCTACTAGTTCTGATTCTAGCACAATGACTTTGCCTATGACTATTACTGTTGCTTTTGCTATTACTATTGTGAATATTATACTGTAAACTGTCATAAAGTCTGACGGATTGGGTGTTAGGGTCTTCAGCCCAAATCTCGCTGGTCTTAGATGCATTCCTTAAACCCGCGATGTAGTGCCAGAGCTCAATCGTGCAAGTCCACCACTGGAGCCCCATGCGTGTGCCGCATCGCTTCTTTGCTCGAGCTGCCGTGGGTTTTTCGGGCCAGGACGCAGCTGTTGGCAAAGTGCTCAGCAAGGTATCCTGTAGGCGTGTTTGGCTTTGTCCCGGTGCTCCCCTTGTTCAATGATGTGTGGTTCAAGTTTCATACTGACACCGATAACTACACTTGCACGGTTGCCGCGTGGGAATAGTCCCGATTCCTCAAGCATGTACAGAGCTTCCAGCATATTGATCCGATGTTCAGGGCTTGGCGCAGCATACCGCGGCAGTTTGGCACCCACTTCGGCTCTCTGCACACCCTTCGTCATACGACGGGCGCTGAGGCCTCACTATATAGATGTATAGTCAGAATAGCGGCCTTTGCCTCAGCCACTGGCCCCGAACCACTTCCTGATTCCTGGCCCCCCAACCCCCGTCCCCGAAACCAGAAAAGCAAAAATCGTTGGACCCGAAGCTGCGGCGCTGCAAAACCCAATTTCCACAAAGCTTCCTGGACTCCGGTCTCCAGGCTGTCATGACCACAAACGCCATGCCGCGGCGTATGAAGATGGTCTCAGGCCCCATGCGGCTTTGCAGTTGGGGCCATAGGGTCGAGGGCGGGGTGTAAGGCCCAGCTGCCCTTGTGAATCTTCAGATCTTCAATTCAGATGCCAGGATGGAGGATTCACAAACAAACGTTGAGTTTAACTTCTTAGAGCGCACTCAAAGAGTGCAATGACGCAAGAATCCCTTTAAGGCTTCTGTGGTTCAGCTGTGGGAGTTTCGGAATAAAGGAAAGGGCTCCCAACATATGACTTTAACCAGTGAGAACCTCAGAAGGGACCTTCTAAGTGTAAGATACCCCTTATGCAAGCCAGGTATGCTGGCCGTGCTGGCTGCTATCGGTGCAGTCCTCGGGATGACCCAGCACCGCTTAGGGCAGAGTGTCATTGCTTCATGGACTCTGTCTTGTATTAAGTGGAGGATGCCGGTTCCGACTGAGTGGAGAGGTGGCACAGCTGGGCTAGGATACTCTGTGAAGCCTTCCGACCCAGCTTACACCATGCCGTGGATCTGCACGCCCACAACTCCCCAAAACCCTCGAAAGCTCGTTTTGGTTGAGGAGCTTTCGCCCTATTCTCCGCACCTTCGGATGGATTCGTGGGCGGTCTGCTGCAGCCTCAGGCATTGGCTGCGGTTTTTACAGCCCCAGAGTTGGGGGCTTTGAGAAAAAGGTTTAGGCTTAGGGTTTTGAAGTCTGCGGTTTGGGGTCTTAGACTGTCGGTCGAAGGTTTGCGGTTCGTTCGTGAGGTCTCAAGTTGCTGTGCTTCGGGTTCTCATACTGCGGCTTGCAAGTAGGACCGGTTTGGGGTCTATGAAGTTTTCTCCCGGGTCGCAGTGTCGGTTGGAGTCAACTGGGCTTCGCTGGCGAGTTCGGGGTACTTCGTGTTCAGTTGTAGGAATCTGCGCCCTCGCGTTTGTGGGTATCAGAAAAATGGGGCAGCGTTACAAAAAGCCTAAGCAACGGGATCCTCATATAATTTTGGAGACCTCTAGAAGTCTAGAAGGGTCCCCCTTCCAAGAAGCTCCTGTCTAAAGCCTGAGCCTTAGAGTCCTTTCAAGTTGGCGCTTCGGCTTCTGTCAGAAGATCCATGATTAAGGTTTGAAAACGTATGCATGAAGACTCAAAACTCTCGAATTCCAAACTGCCACGCCTCAAAGCCTTAAGCCGGAGTCGCCACATTTCAAGACTCCAGCTCAGGCAACCTCGTGCCAAGCTTTGTGTTGCTCCTGATGAGATCGATGAGCCATTCAGCTCGGCAGTTTGAGAAGTTCAAGGTGTTTAGGGTTTCGGCGACAGGGGTTTAGGTTTCCGGGGCTTGGAGTCAATGGGTTTGAGGATCCTATAGAAACTCGGCTTTGTGTCTAATGTGCAGCCTGTGGGCTTCATGGGCTTGGCATTCTGACACCTATTCACCCAGCACATCAGATTTTTGGTTTACATTCCAACTCTCAGAGGTTTAGGGATCCGGTATGGTTAAAATTGTGTGTTTGATGTAGGAATTGTGATGCGTCAGACACGGATTAAGACCGCGGCAGGGGGTCACGGTCAAATCGCATTCTGCCTACAAGAGTCTAGACTCAGACTTTTACAGCCACAATATCCTCCCTCAACCTAAACCCTCATGTCTGCTGTTTGTTTGAAGCCACAAGAAACATATTCCTGCAACCTGAGAGACAACAACATCCGCAACAGCCTCAAACCTAAACATCTACAGGCACAAGTTCTGGGTTGTGGGTTCAGGATGTTGAGGCAACACCCCTGCCGTGGTGTCCCGCCATATGCTGAGGCCCACAGAGGAAAGCCCTATTTTCACTCAAGCTGTCATTAGCAAGATGTCGATGTCTGAACAATCCTTCGTCTACCCGACTCAAAACACAAGATGCAGAGTCTCTTTAAACACAAGTTTGGAAGTGCCTCGGGAAATCTGACAAAGTTGGCAGGGCTCAAACATAGGCTGCAGGCTGCTGAACCCCGATGAAGCCGTCCAGCCCTGCGTATTGCCATGCGTGCCATATTAAGAATTTGGAAACCATTGCTGAAGTTTAACGGGCCCATCTCTCTCCTGCCTTGCATGCACAGAAGGTCGCTTGTGGCCCGCGGCGGCCAGTTTGAGGGTCGAAGGCGCAGCTTAAGCACTAAACTAAACATTGAGTGTTCTTTGTCAGGATACGATAAATCTATGAAACTATCGGGCTTGGTGCTTGGTTCTACAATAGTTCTATGGGGTGCGACAAGGCCTCGGAACGGAAGCCACGGTAGCAGACTTGAATTCTTGATACTCAGATCTGAGAGCGTAGGCCTAGGCCAGTGTGGAGCACAGTTTGGGTGACTGATTTTGGATAGGTTCAGGGGTTTAGAGTGTGGATGCCCGTAACCACGAACAATGAAGTCTCTCGCTTAGACCCTTCACTCTGACTTGAAGGTGACAGACATCAACTATAAGTCACAGACATTTCTGTTTGAACCCTGAGTTTTCGTCGCCTTCAGCGGATCTTGTGTCGGAACTGGAACCCTCAAGCTGTCAAATCTCTGGGATTCAAGATTCAACCTTGTGTCAGGTACAAGGGATCCTCCAGGTACAAGCGCTACGCAGGCGCAGCCGTCTATTGTGATTTGCATGAGACAGCATATAAACGTGAGACTAGCCACCATAAACCCCTGATTGATCTTTCAACTCCACCCTGTAGCAGAATTACCTGGCATTTCAAGTAGTGTTCCCGCATCATCATAGAATTCATCCCTATACCAGGCCCTATACTTCAAGATGCAGTGCACTCTAGCCTTGCTGCAAGGTGTACTCTATTGCTTGCAGTATCACAGGCTTTAGACTGAGGGTCTGTGCTCTCGTGCCGTAGATTGGACGCACATGTATCTGTCTGTATATATATATACATATCCATATCATACACCAGCAAAGATAGATATTAAAACCTCCTGTTGAAAAGAAGAACCGCTGCTGTTGTGCCAACATCGTTCCTCTTACTCAGTGCTCTGTGAATCAACCGCTTACTCTCCCACTTATATCCGTGCATACGCTGTTTAATCGTATGTACATACGGATGCAAGTAGATCTGGCCGCCGATCAAATATTTCATGGTGGTAATGGAAGTGAGGCTCTGATGATACTAGCTGCAGCAGTATCAAGACATGCGAGTTGTGCGTACAGTACACGTGGACGCAAAGTTCCTCGCCCTAGATCTCAAATGTCTTGAATGCTCGGCGCAAAAGCCCGACAGTCTCAAGCCTTCAAGCCCCAAGCCCACAGCTCGCACCAAGCGCTAAGCCTTAAACTCCACACTTGCTAACCCTGGTCCCTAGAAATCTTGACTTTGTCTCGACGTCCCTCAGGCTTCGTGTACCGGAGGAAGCCTTTGAAGGGAATCCGGCTCCGCCTGACACCTGGCTTGGGCTTTGGGATGGGAGGGCTTGAACTCTCAGATTTTAGGGACTCGGGATGAGAGCTTGCAGACCTTTCAAGGCCTTCTAAACGGCTTAGGGCTTAGGACCCAGGATTCTGCTTGAAGTTGTCGAGGATTCAGGGTAGAGGGCACAAGCTTTTTAGATGGTTCATGCCTTTACTCTCCCTAGCCATACTACCTTCTACACGCGCTTGTGCTATTGAGCCTTATCAACACATTTGGGAACGTCTATTACAAGTTGCAGCTGCGCGACACCTGTCTCATGCTGTGTTGCTGGAAGTTAGCAGCAAGAGGCAACCCCAAAAATCTCCGATCTCAAGATGACAAGCCAAAGCCCAGAGAGCACTACTGAACCAGAAACCGTAAAGCTGATTCCTCAGATCTTCAACTGCGCGATGTTGTGACATGGTCAAGCTTTAACTGCCGAATTTGCGAAACCCGAAACTGAACACCAAGCGTTTGCAATGTAAACATCCGGGCAAACGACGGCCCTGACCTTGAAGCCCTGGCCGCAAATCTAAGTCGGAAGAAAGCTCTAAAGCCACAAACCGAAAGCTTGAACCGTGAACTCCGTGAACCTCATAGATTTCAAGAACACTCAATATTCCGCAGGACGATGTACTAGGACTGGACCCGAAATGCCATGAGGCCTTCAGGATTTCGGCACCAAGCACTCTCCTTGGTACAGAATACACGCCGGGAGCCAAAAAGGGAGCTCCTATTAATCTGTGGAGCGAAACCGTAGAATCTGAAAAGCGATTTAAAGTTGTCGTGAGTAAGGGATTTCGGGTTGAGGCTTTTATGCCTTTTAGGATTTGGGTTTGCGCATGAGTGTTGGTTCTACCTGTACCTTAGGGATCTTTCGCGTAGTGTGTGGGCAGTCTGGAACAAGGTAGCATGTCTTAGCAATTCTGGCAGCCCGGGCTGTTGCAGAAGCTGCATGGCGGCTCAGGTCGAGACCCCGGTCTTTCAATCAGAAGAACTTTCAAGCCCAGAACAAGGGATCCTGCAGCTCCTGAACCCGAAGACCTCAAACCCTGAAAGTCCATCACTGGAGTGTCTTGGATCCTTTGAGTCTCAAGACTCGTTCCGGGACTGAGGGTACCGGGGGTGCAGGGGTTCTCCAGCCCATGACCCACCAACACCGGGCTCTGAAGCTTTACACTCAACAGCGTCAAGCGACGTCCTGCCTTCGCTTCATTTCTTGACTTTGTTCGTCGAGGATTCCGTGCTCTGAGCCCTATGGAGCTTGTCAAGTTGTAGCCTTGAGCTCCGTTGCCCCGAGATCGCATCCACATCAGGCCGTCTACGGCAAGCAACTTGGAGCGACGCTGCGGCCTCGGAGCATGATCTCTCGGTTACGGGACCCATGAAGCCTCGTGCACAGAAGCCTTTCAGACAGAAACCTCTTTGCCGCGAATCTTATACCCCGACCGTAGGATTAGGTCCTTGTAGTCCAGGGCTTAAGGCTGAGCCTGGCTTGTAAGGTTCTTGCCAGTAGGATGCCTCATCGTGGCCCCGCGGACACTGTGAAACGGGCTGGAAGGCGCGAGCACCCAAAACCTCAGTCAGGCAACCCCTAATGCTACCCTCCACCACAGATTCCAACCCTAAACCCTGGTCTGGATCACGATCTGCACCGGCACTTTAATGCATGTGTCCAACCCCGGATACTCCAAACAAGCCTGATCGCAGCGAGTCGTTGCAGACCTATACTCCCCTACAGGGTATTCCCGACTTCACTCTCTCCATTTGATGATGTTTACCTTTTTCGACCTTTCTCGACCCTTACGAGCACATGGAATGCTACAGGAGTGGACGCTTCCTTGAAATCTGCGGCTGGTGGGATCCCACGAAGGATGCCCTGAGCCCAGCACACAGAAGATTGCCATGTTGCAGTGTGTTTACGGATTCGGGCAGAAGTTTGGTGCTGAGTTGTTTAGACTTCAAGGGGTTTAGTGTTACGGTTTTTCTAAATGTAGTCCTGAACCCTGATACTCCAAGCCTCTTTAAGCTCCTAAACCCTATATTATCCTGGCACAGCTTAGACGATGATCATATTTCGGGCTATCATGATGACCAAGGCCCCATGACATGGACCGTGGCACTTTGGGTGTGGAGTTACGAGGATGTGTTCGCCGGGTTCGGTGTATGAAAGAGCATGAGAATTACAAGTACTTCCCTTCTGTGAGAAGCCTGCATGGCTATTGCCCAAGGATCCAAGACCCGAATCCGGACTTCTCGGCTTTAATTGCAGCAATGTCATCCTCGGTCACACGACGGCTATCTTCCCTGGCAAGCACAGCCACACTCTGCACAACCCGTTCGACTCGTAGCTGGAAACCACCTTGTAACCTTGTAACATGCCTTGAAGAAGACCTTGTCAACAGAAAATGAGTGCCCACGAAGCCTTCGCATTCACGATGCGATGAAGTGACAAACTCGATGCTCCCCCAAACCCTAAGCCGAATTCCCAGCCTTCGACGTTGTTGCAGTTCGATGACCCGAGCTCTCTGTACCTGAAAGCAGATCGCCTGGTGTACTGGTTGAGGCACGGCAAATGTCTCAGAGTTTACAGTAGGAGCGAAGCCTTTCACAAGATGCAGGTTTGAGATTTGGCATTTCGGCTTGCGTAGTAGACTCGAACTTAAACACGAGTCGCAGTCTCGTAAAGCCGAGCAGTCTACGATAGTTTCGGAGAAGCCTGTTCCACAGACCCCGAATCTAAACTAGAGGCCGCAGCAGTGTCCGAAAGCATGTCATTGCGAGCACTGCAGAACTTGCACAAAGCCACAGGCCAGCAAGCCCTTCAGCTGTAAAGCCGCAGTTCCTCGGGTCAGGGCCACCCCGAAGACGAGACTGAATTCCCCCAATCCCGACACTTTGCGCCTGTCGGGGGAAGTTTCCTTGAAGGTTCGGCGCGCAGCCCACGGACCAAGTGGCCAGCTTTCTGGACTTGGCCGGGATCATCAGAAGGAGATCTCGGTTCCTTTCGGTTGCGGGCACCAGGGTTTAGTGTGCATGTGTGTTTTTTTACATTGTTTTCTGTCTATATATATATATATATAGGTA
>CAJNJA010010738.1:379-12879 GCA_905231915.1 Symbiodinium necroappetens | reverse complement strand
ACAATTGATCCGCTCGATTTGTTGATTGAGATTGCCTGAGTCTGGGTATTTAGTTGAACTTTAGCGTCTGTGAGTCCGTCTGCCTGTCTGCTTGTGGAACCAGCACTCCGTCCTGGACAACATCTGCAGAGTCTGCAGGGCCCTCGGATTGCCTCGTGGGCAAAAGCAGCGGAGAGTTTCGCGGCATGCATCTTTGGCCACAACTTGCGGAAGTGCTGACCAGACCAGGCAACATCCTCTGACCTGAAACCGCAGGGCTCCAAACCTGGCGGCGCTGCTGCTATTCGGCTGGTCCTCCTTGTGCGCGCCAATGAAATGAAAGAAAGCCACATGGTCACGCAAGGCGCATGGGCCCGTGCTCTAAACAACATCGCAAAAAACAAGCAACCTCGGACACGGAAATACTCTGATATTCAGTGCTCCAGTGCTCCTCAGCAGTTTTTGCTCTTTTTTTCCTGAGCTTGGCTGACGCACGGCCCTGCGGGCAATGGGAAGGCTGGGGCCGGAACCCCATGGCCCTTCACATGGCCTTCCAGACTTGCACGCAGACTCATCCTTTCTCAATGGGGGGGACATAGCTTCCAGACTGGCCTGCTTGCTCAATGCCCAGCGATCGTCTGCAAATGCATCCGCAGGGGTTAGCCGGCTAGCATCTGACATTGACCACCTACTCCCCTCGGGGTCCATTGGTTGTCTTGCACTTGCGCAGTTGGCAGATGAAGTTGACCTAAGTAAGTGGTTGTCGAAAATCATGAAGGAATGGTTCGCCGCCTCCAGCTCATACTCAAGTGCAAGTTGTCTGGCTTCTGCCGGGTTGTGCTATTTCTGCAATATCCTGACACATTGATCCGAATCTGGTGGTCTGTCAAAGGGGCATACAAAATGTTCGCAAGCCTTTGCAGTGTGTTCATGCAGGCATTTTTCGCCCTTCCCACGTCTCCGCCTTGAGCGGACTGTCATCGCATGCTGTCACGCGAGAACTCGCGATACTCGGGACTTCGCACTTCTGCGAAACACTCGTCTACGTTGCCCTCTTGTGGCGCACTGTAGCGATTTGGTCAATTGCCAAAATCGGGCCGGACACCATGTTGAAAGAAGCACAGCAACCGCTTTAGACTCAAACACACGTAGAAGTCGTTGCAGCCCCAGCAGATCGGTACCACCACTTCCTCCGACATGTCAGCCGTACTAGTGGCATCGATGCCATCATCATCATCATCATCCCCAATATCACCAATATCATCACCACCATAAGCCATCATCATCGTCATCATCATCATCATTATCACCACCACCATAAGCCATCATCATCATCACCACCATCATCATCATTATCACCACCACCATAAGCCATCATCATCATCATCATCATCAGCATCGGAATCATCATCAGCATCTTCATCACCACCACCATCTTCTTCTTCATTATCATCATTATTGTTATCAGCATCGGCATTATCATCACTCTCTATTTCGACAGCCAGACACACGCACGAAAGGGTGGGGGCGTGGGGCGGTCAAACGCGACCGTCCTCATCATCATCGTCATCACTTTATTCATCATCATCATCCTCACCATCATTATCATCATCATCATCACAATGTCACCATCACCACCACCACCATCATCATAGTCATCGTCATCATCGACATGAGCAGCATCAACGTCGGCAGCATTGGCGTCAAACACCAACAAATCATCAGCATCATCGGGAATCACGATTGCTTGAGAACCAGCTGTGGCAGCAGCAGCACCGCCGTAATCACCATGATCATCGTCATCATCATGGACCAATTTTGACAAGCTGGGGCATCAAGCACTTCCACCACGCGTTACCACGCTTCTCCTCTCTGCACTGCCATGTCGTCGGCATGTCGGATCCGAGCTCATCTTGCAAATGTGACGTATAAATTATTAAGCCTGTCTTGTTGAACGCGGTGTCCGGCCAGCCGCCCCGCTGCCGCTACTCCTGAACTCCCTCAGCAGCGTCGCGCTGCACCTTGCCATTCCACCATGCCTGAATGCACTGCCCTTGTACTCTCGATTGCCTCTCAGACTGGCTTTCAGGCTTCGCGTGGCCGTGCCGCATTCCTGTTCTGTCGCCTTTCTGCGCACCAACGGGTCTTCGCAGCTTCGCCTTCCCGCGGCAGGTTCAGCCCGTGATGCCCATTCCAAGCCCACCCCTACCGAAACTCCAAATAACTCCGAACTCCCCTTATCGTCTCCGGTTAGTTTTGCCGGAGAGGCTACAGTGGCTATCGGCACGTGAGACAGCGTGGTCAGCGAAGCAAACGAAAATGTGTTGGGAAGTCGAACGAGCTCGGCAGGACAACGTACACGTTGCTTGACTGGCAAGCGGTTGCCCCGGAGGGTCACAACATTCCAACAATCAGCTACTTGTAAAGTGCAAATGATGCTTTTAATGCAGCTGTTCTGTGTTGTGAAGATTAGGCTTGTCTTCAGTGACAGGGATGAGAATATACGAGAATTCAGAACGTTCATGTTTGTGCAGCTGCTGCAGAAGAAACCAGCGCTAAATTGCAACCCTCGACCCAAGGAATGCTGCCCCACTGCCCGGGGCGATGGTACAACGGAATTCAAGAGTCCCAGGGCAGAATCGGTGCGATTCCGACTGCTCGAGTGAGGACAGGGTCAGTGTCTAGAACGAGCTCTGCTGGCAAGGACATGTGCTAGGACCAGTTGCGAAAGTTGCGAGGTGGCGAACCCAAAACAAGCATTTTGACCTGCCAAGCTGCATAGTCCCAGCTCGGCGATGTGGACGGCCGCTTCGCTGATCGATATGTCTGACAGGAGCAGGGCTTTGGTTCATGTTCACACCCTGCAGCTGAAACATCATTCCCTCCCTGCGCTGTGGACATCAAGAGCAGTCTCGCACATGGGCCACTTCCGCCCACCTGCCACATTCTCCTCGGCAGGATTCAACGTCCCATCGCCGATTCGCAATTCTCTTTCGTGCTCAACAGAAATCACGACTGACAGTGGCTGAAGGCGCCAAAGATCTGCAGCACTGGCTCCACTCCTCGAGCGCGGTACCTGTGCCAAGGCTTTCGCAGAAACGAGAACGGCCTCGATCCTGGCAACTTGCAGCTCTGCACCGGTGGCGAAAGCGCCAGGCCATGACCTCCTGATGAGAGCCACAAGTGTCCGTTACCCCTGCTGATGCCAAGCTTTCCTCCAGGACCATCCCACTGGCCCGCGAGGTCACACTCGGCAGCAGTCGTCGTGTACCAGCACCTTCAACTCAGTACAGATGCTCCGTGCCGACATGACTGCGACTGTGCCGTACCTACTTCGCGTATCCATTGAAAAGACTTTTGGTCTGGGACTACGGATGTTGTTGGCCATGGCAGGTCGCCTCGGCTTGCTCTGAGTTTGGGGCGCAGCACAAGCACAGCAAATGCCGAGAACTCGTCATATGTCTTCGTCGTCCCCTGGGCTAAACACGAGCCAATGCTCCATTGCTGGCACAGCCTGCCTGCTATGCGACCGCAGATTTGCCCTGCATCGCTGACCGAGAAGTTGAGGCCAAACACCTCTTCAGGAAACCGGCCCATCACTGCCAGCCCTTATCCACATGCAATCACACGCAGGCATCATGCATGTTGTACACGCTTCCACTTGGGCTACCACTCCACTGGGTCGACGTTCCGTGGAGTCCCGACGTTGGAACCTGATTTCATGCTTAAACAACTTCCGATCCACGCCCTATGGGCGGCTTACAGTTGCAGTCCGAGTTGCTTCCGTCTTTGCTCCGGCTCAAGAGGGTCTGAAATCATCTGGTCCTTCTTCCACCTTTCTTGAGCCCGGCTTGCACTTGACACGGAAATGAAGCCGCGTGTGACACATGTCACATGTAAAGTGCCGCCTTGCCATAGGCGTCTTCGGTGCTTCAAGTCTTGACACCGGCGCTGCGCGTCGACCAAGGCGCTGGCGCCGGCGCAGCCAGTCCTTTTCAGATTTTTAGTTTTTCGGGATGTCGAGCCATCACAGCAAAACCAACAAAGAAATGAGCCCGTACCAGAGCG
The DNA here is from genome assembly GCA_905231915.1 of Symbiodinium necroappetens. NCBI lineage: Eukaryota > Dinophyceae > Suessiales > Symbiodiniaceae > Symbiodinium > Symbiodinium necroappetens. The sequence continues at coordinate 8,832 of CAJNJA010010738.1, read as the reverse complement.
GATCCTCCAAAGGCACGCTCTCTGGCAAGGTGCTACGGATGCCTGGCATTCCCAGACGCTGGAACCAAATGCCGGAACAGTCATGTCCTGAGGGCCCCTCACTCCGAAACGCAGGGATCCTGAACGATGTCGTCCAAAGAGGCCATATCCTCCCGCTGTCTGTTTGCCAAGAGATGGAAACGGAGCTGTGGAACATGCAGTGTGCACCAGAGGCAGGAGCCCTTCAGAGACAAGTGACCTCAAGAGTCCAGTTCTCCGTCTGCGAAGATGCTAAGGGTTCGGAGTGATCCTAAGAGCATTCTCCGGCATCTGCCCGTGCCCGGATCAGTTTCGAAGGGCCTTGGGCCTTGCAGCTGTTCTTCGAGGCAGCCCCGACCCTCCGGGCCGGGCGTAATGTTTGCTTTTCGTTTCTTGACTTCTCTGCACTCGTTTCGCAACATGGTGGATACTGGCTCGTCAGCTGGGCTGCTTCACTATCTCTTCTTCTGGTGCACTGACTGGCGTGCTACTGGTAGGGCCCTCTCCTTCCCCTTCCATTTCTCCAGGAAGGCAATGATCGCATCGCGCAGTTGCATCTGACAGTCAATGCAGCCATGCCGACAGCATTGCGTCTGCACCCTGACTGACACTTGGGAGTACTGTGCCCAAGGACACGCAGCCACATCACGCACTGCACTGGTTATCTGCCTCTTCTGAATTCAGCCTTTCCTTCGGCAAACGTTCGAAGAACGCTTCCTGCCAAACACTCCGCCGCCCTCAGAAATTGCAAAATGTCTGAAATCAGGCGAGGCTCTTGCTGATGCAACGCATAGCCTTCACAGGGAAAATGCCAGGAATCCTAGATTCCAGACTCTCAGATGCGTGCACCCGTGCAACATCCGTCCACACCGTGCGCAAGGTCTTTGAATCTTCTCTGATGAACCACAAGCTGCAAGACGTGAGAATGATGTAGTCGGGGTTGGATGCAGATTGGCAGAACTGCATCGATCCTTCGGAGAAGGCATGCTCCGGCCACCACTTCAGCCAACTCTCGCGTCTGCGAAGGCCTGCATGCTGCAGTCCGAGGCTGACTTGCCGCGCTCTCGGCTGCAGTCCTGGTTCTTTTTGGTCTGCCAGCTCTTCGGCGGACTCCGGTGACTCCGGTTGGCAGTCACCGGGAGGTGGAAGCCGCACCCACCCAGCTGAAGTCCTCTGCAAGTGTGCTCGAACCAAGGCAGGTTCTCTGTGACCGAAAGGGGGCTCGTGTGGCTCGGCATCGAAGACTTTGGGGCTCAAGTTGGCGTTCCCACAAAATGGGCTTGGGGGCTGGGTCATGGTAGGTCTCTCCTTTCCCCACAGGAACATCGCGGACCTTCAAGTGGAGATGCTCTGTCGTGCTGTCGGTCCTCAGCATGTCGCGAAGATGCGATCGTGTCGAGGTTCTTCTGGCCTGGCAGTACAATGTCCCGTTCAAAAGCCATGTCACTGCAAAGCGATCTCTTGGAACATGGTACTTATTGGTACTTAGTAGCCAGCCCCCTCTATGCATCTGTGGCAAGCGTGTCATACCATGAAAAGGTTGACAGCACAATTGTTGCAAAATACAACGCGTGGAAGATTGAAAGGACATAACATTTCACGATGTGAAAGGCTCGGCACACGAAATCCCAGTTGAATTAGCAACAGCCGCGCAGATTCCGAAGTCCCTTCTGATTCCAAAACCTAAGAACACGGAAGCACAAAAAAGTGCAAAACAGGTCGCCGACACCATCTCTTCGCCACGGCTGCTCTTCCCGCCTGGACAGCTCACGTGGCGCTTGCACCTCAAATACGCCACATGTGTGCTGGCCTTTGACGAGAGCGGACACCGGCGGCTTAGGCTCAACAAACTCCTGCACGCATCTGCAAACCCTGCCATCACTTTGTAATTCAGCCCCACCTGGTTCGTCGTGGCCGTGGCTGGACTGCAGCAGAAGCAAATCATTTCAATGAACCAACCCCCGCAAGGAGGTAAGCATGATCCACCGCGCAAGATGATGGTCGAACTTGGATGTCCAAGAGTAAGTAAAACGTAGACAATCGTAGACATGTCGAGAAAAACCTGGGCGGAGTTTCCAGGTCTATGCGAGGACCACTGCCGTGCAGTCACGCATGCATATGCGCGCCACAACTAATCCGAACAAGGTGGCGGATCTTGGTTCTGTAAGCTCTCAATCAGAAAGAACATCTGTCAAACCGCTGATCTTTAAATCACTAGAGGTGCCCGCGCAGGGCAAGGGGAAACGTGCAGGGAAGGTGGCGAACTCAGGCCAAGCATGGGGGGCAACCAATCTGAACCTTCCTGAATCCCTGAAACCTAAACTCGAACTCTCTCTCTCTCTACCAGGTGGGGAGCCTACGCTGCGTCCTTCCCTAGACTCCGCGCGCGAGCGCTCACCCGCGGTCCACGGGGTGTCTGACATCCTCACGGGGTCTGTCCCCTTATCTCGCGCTCTCGTTCGCTCTCGCCCTCCTCGCGCAAAACTCCCGGCCCTGGACCAAAAGGGGCCGAGATAAGTTGGCAATGGCCGGTAGAAATAAATTGCACCATTCCCGTCACTAACTGACATCGTCGTGCTGGCATGTGGATAGATGCCAGCTGTTGGCTAGAGAGTTAAAGGCTAAGGAGGTAATGTGCAACTCATCAGGCTTGAACGGAGTGGATTTCGTTGGGGGCACGACGGGAAAGACACTGGTGCCCCGCATCCGGCGGATACAGCAGGGAAATCGGTCGGTTCGTTACTCTGCAAGGTTTTGGCCAACAGGTCGATGTTGCCTGCCTCCATGATTGCATTTCCATGCCTAGGCCTCTCGTTCATGGCAAGGTGCAGTGATGGTTTTTTGAAGTGGCTGCCATGGATCGGCGATGTCGCTTGTGCTCATCAACTTATTTGATTGTTGGTGGGCTTGTTTTGCCCTGCCACATGAACGCTGAGCGCAACAGCCAAGCTGGCCTTGTGTCCTCGGCCCTGGCACTGCATAGTGCCTGCCAAGTCCACTCAGCAGAGACTGTCTCTCGACGAAGTGCTACTTGCAGCCGGTTGGGGGAGCGCTCGGCAGAATCGCAGAGAGAATCCGTGTCAGCAATGTCAAGAATGCGGTATGGCGACGGTGAAGTCGGCTTATCAGTGAAAACATGCTGGGAACATCTAAGTCGACCACTTGCGAACAGATCGATAGCGCCGAATCACCCGACAGGTTTGCGTCGACTTCCACATCGCACATCGCCGGACAAAGCCCGCAGCAGCCAAAGTCCTCCGGCCTACACTCCATTATGCTCGTATAGCAGACTACGTAGGACTAGCATATGCAGTTGTTTACCTTCCTTGGGGGCGAGTGTGCGCAGGTGTCGGGATTGCCAGGCAGTGATGCAGGAAACGGAAGTGGCCTGCGCCCGTTCCTGTGCCCTTGAGAGTAAGTTAAGGCTGCACAATCGTATCGAGCGCGATCAAGTCCTCCCACCCGCCCTCGTGGCTCTGACTACAAAGGTCCTGTGCTCCTCCACATTGTCACATAGCCTTGGCACTAGCTGCCACTAGCTACTCAAACTCATCCAGGTCAAGCCATATACCGATCTTCCAGACGATCGATCAAGCACCGGAAGTACCAAGACCAGCTGTCGAGAGATGTTCACGAAAGCCTTTGTGGTATGTGCCGTGGCGTTCGGGATCACGGTCGGCCCGAAAGTGTCTGCAGTCTTGCTGTCGAAGAAACAGTTAACACCGACATGCGGAAGATGCTTGCGAGCCTGCGCAAGCTCCGCAGAAGCCTCCTTGCAGGGAAATGGATTGCACTGAGATGTTTCGGGTCCAGTAGTGCAACCTGCAGCAATTACCGATTCGAGTGCTGCATGATCGCTTGCTGCCCTGAGCAGTTGCGCCTCACTTTCGCTGGCTTCAATCAAAGCCTGCACTCATGTTTCTACAGCTGGTTGTCTACGGTGGGTTGTGGGCAAATCAAAGCTTCTAAGGCTGAACCGCAGCAGCGCAAGTCGGGAACAAGGAGGCGAAACTCGTGGAGCACTGAGCTTGCAGACTACCCGGACAGTCTTCATTTCTCTGCAGGTTTCCTGACTTGAATGTGTCCCGACTTGGCGAAGGTTCTTGTGGGTGACTCGCGTGGACAGCCCTCGCAAACCTGGCTTTAAACAACCAAAAATCACCCAAAGCCTAAAGCCGTCGCATCCGAGCACCTCCAGCTCATGCACCTTCCTTAAGATGTGTTCCGCCTCCTGCAGATCTCGTTGAAATGCAGTGGGCGAGCAGACCCCGGGAGACCCTGCACATGCACGCGCCCGGGTCCTGCAGCTTATTGCTGAGGCGCGCTACATTCAGGGCGGCCTTTACGTCAGCCAAGACTTGGCGTAAAGTCCTGCAGATGGAGTAACATCCGCAACTCCATCAAAGCACCGCCGTGTAATCATGCACGGCAAATCTATGTGCTCAGGAGCGAAATCAGGGTCCGAATTCTACTCAGGCAGATCTTGCAGACCTCATCCCTCCAGCTCTACTAAGCAGCAAGCCCCGACGACGCGTCTTTGGTTCTATGAACGAAAATCCGATAGCAGAATCCTCGAGGGCCTTCCTGCATCGTCCAAAAGGGTCGTGTGCTATTTCGAGTCGTGCTGCCGCGGTGGAGGCTGAGCTCAGAGTTTCGGGTTTCGAGCTCTTCACGAATGCGAATGACTGTGATCTCACATGCGCGACGTGCGATGTCGAAGCTACTTTCTTGCTGTTTGGCCGGTCCGGCTGCCGACTTCACTGTATCTTCTGAGAAGACTCACCTCAAGAAATGGAACGCCCACATGTCCTGGTGTCAATGCGCTTTTCACCCGAGTCCGCCTGCAGAACGAAAGTAGCTGGAAAAGGCGTAGACCCGGCCACAGCGCGGCAATTCTTAGCAACCTCGTAAGGGATCCGCCAGCCCTTGACAAGAACTCCCCAGGCCGAAGGTGATGTTCGTTGAAGAAGTCTGCATTAGAGTCTTTCGTTACCGGTCTTGCAGCAAGTAGTGCAATCAAGCAGCCTCCCCGCCGTGTGCTTGGCACTGCTCGATATGCGAGTCTGTATGTATGTATGTATGTATGTATGTATGTGTGTATGTATGTATGTAACTGTATGTAACTGTATGTAACTGTATGTATGTATGTATGTATGTATGTACGTATGCACGTATGCACGCATATATGCATATATACATATATACATATACACATATGTACGCATCTACGTATGTATGCATATATATATATATGTATGTATTATACTTGTAGGTAGGCATTGGTACATGAACCGTGTACATGTCTCTCTCTCTATATGTATATGCATCTATATATATATATGTGTGTGTGTATGTATGTATGTAGGTATGTAATAAGTAAGTAAGTATGTATGTATGTAAGTGTATGTGTATGTGTCTGTCTATGTATATGTATAGGCACAGGTATAGGCTGGTATAGGTACAGGTATGGGTAGATAAACAGTTAGATAGGTATATAGACAGATAGATAGATAGATAGATAGATAGGTAGATACAGATAGATAGATCAATAGATCGATAGATAGGTAGATAGATAGATGGATAGATAGATAGATCGATAGGTAGATAGATAGATCGATCAACCGATAGATAGAGATATAGATACATAGATAGATAGATCGATCGCTCGGTAGGTAGGTAGGTAGGCAGGCAGGCAGGCAGGCAGGCAGGTAGGTAGGTAGGTAGGTGGGTAGGTCCATGGCGATGGATCGATAGATCGTTAGATAGATCAATAGATAGATAGATAGATAGATAAATAGATAGATCGGTAGATAGATAGACATATAAATAGATCCACACATGCACCTATGTTACCGCGCTGTTTTCTGCAGGTTTTCCGTTTTGGAGGCTTTCGTATTGGATTCTAGGCCCTTCAATGACAATATCGGAAAGGTGGGCTCATTGTGTTCTGGTGCAGCCAACTTTGTCTGGAAACATGGGCTTTGAACAAACGCATGTCAGCAAAAGTCAAGACAGTGCTAAGGGTTTTGGGAAGCCAGGATTTTTTGGAAGGAAAATATGGGCTCTGAACCTATGCCAGCAAAAGTCAAGACAGTGCATAAATGCCTCTGAGAATGACAAACAGGAGCCATGTAGGGAAAACATGCGACTCTCTAAGTTTCAAGGCTACATTGTTCCCGAAAGGTATTTTCACAAGCATATCTGCACTTTCTTGACTTTTGCGGGCAGGCGTGGGTTAAGAGCCCATTCCACGTAATGCTGGCTTCCGAAAACCCCTGTGGTAACTTACGAACATGTGACCAGACAGATAGACAGAACCCCCCAATCCTGCGGCCTAAACCACCCAAGCCTTCCACGGAAAAGGGGAGGGGGTTCAGGGTTTAGGGGTTTCCGGTTAGGGTTTAGGAACCCTCAACTCTAAACCTCGGGGTTTAGGATTGAGCAACCCTAAAGTCTACACCCTAAACTTAGGGCTTTAGGGTTCAAGGGGCCCTGCACAGCTCAGGGCCCAAGCTGTTCCAGGCCGGCCTGTGGAATGACCAAATGCAGAACCATTTGGGGGAAGGCCTATAAGCCACCCAACCATTCCCCAAGCACCATAGCGACCCTAAACCCTAAACCCTAAACCCCAACCAAGCAAGCTGAAGGCCCAAGCCGTTCCACTGGCTGCTCGTGGGACTGGGATTCGGCATCCTGGTCACCGTTCGCATGTCGCAGCACCGACTCCAGCGACTTGTCTGTGACGGCATCCCTGCTTGGGTCTTAGGCTTTGGGTCTTGCTGTTTGGGAATCGGGGACTCAGGTTTTAGGGGGTGTTTAGGGTTTAGGGTTTGGAATTCGGGTTTTGAATTCTGGGATTTCGGGTTTGCGCGCTTTTTTGGGGTGGGATTTGCCCTTGAGATGTTGTGACGTCGGTTGTCGGGGACGTCGGTTGTAGGCCTGCTCTTCAAGGGATGGCCGTGTTGGTCTCCGAGTTTAAGCCTCGCGCATGATGTTTCGGCTGCCAGGAGTGCAAATCTTGGCAGGGCATGCCCGGATGCGTGATTGGGATCCGGGCTATGGCGAAGCTAATGTCATGATTTGCAGGGGCTGTTAGATTCGTGATGATGCGAGGCAGGTATGAACAGCGAAGTCCTAAAACCGCCAAACCCCTTCTCCACAACGCAGCAGCATGAACCCTTAGCGGAAACCGAACTCAAAGTCTTAAACTGGTGCCATGTGAATGGAGTATATGGGCGCTGTGTGGGACCCTGATTCATTTGTTTAAGTCTCCGATGCCTACGCCCGCAGGCCGTCAGCCTTGACTCCCAGCAACACCCTACATCCAAGCCCCAATGCCCTAAACCCCTAAATTTTCTGGTAACCTTCAAAGTCACAAATATGGTGCCCTAGGAACCCTGTTCGCCACTCCAGGAGCATTGTGTCCGACCTCTCGCAGCAAGTTCCGGCTTGGAGCTACCCAGGCCTCTTGAGCAAAGCCCTGTTGGATGGCCGAGGGTGTTTCGTTGAAAAAGTATTCTGCTATGAACAATACACACACGTACATATATATATATATATATATTTTTGCAGTGTGTGTGTATATATATATAATATTTATGGCTTTACATATGTATCTATCTCTAGGTCTGTATGTATATATATATATGTATATGTCTAGATGTGTGTATATATATATATATGTGTGTGGGCATGTTTTATACTATTGGTGTTATGAGGGCTATATGTTGCAAGCAGCCAGCTTCTTGTCGAAATCTTGCCAGTCCACCCTGGACCCTAAGTCACTTCAACCGTAGCTCCCCTAAACCACACAAACCCTAAACCCCAAACCCTAAATTCTAGAAACCCTGAACTACCCAAAAACCTTAACCCCTAAACCCTAAACTCTATAAGCCCTATAAACTACCCTAGACCCAAAACCAAAACCCTAAACCCTAAACTCTATAAGCCCTAAACTATTCAAGACCCCCCAACCAGGACCCTAAGCCCTAAACTCTATAAACACTAAACTACCCAAAACCCAAAACCCAAAACCAAAACCCTAAGCCCTAAAGTCTATAAACCCTAAACTACCCAACCCTAAACCCCAAACCTTAAACCCAAAGCCCTAAACCCAAAGCCCTAAGCCCTAAACCCCCACCCTAAATCCAAAACCTCAAACCCTAAACCCACGGCGGTCTGCCAGTCTAGCAGGTGTCGAGGAAGTGGCACTCGGTACCTCGGAGTCGCCAGAGGCTCCTTTTGTCGAGAAGCTTTCTGTAGCTCTTTTAGGAACGTTGGAGGTTCCTTAAAGGGATGTATAGGGTTCCTGAAAGGGATCTTTTTTTTTAGGGCTCCTTAAAGGGCTTTGGGGGTTCAGGGCTTTAGGGGTTTGGGGTTTTAGGGGTTAGGGCTTTAGGGTTTCAGGGTGTTAGGGCTTTAGGGCTTTAAGGTTT
>CAJNJA010010737.1:0-14035 GCA_905231915.1 Symbiodinium necroappetens | reverse complement strand
TACTACCACTACTACCACCACTACTATTACGACGAGTACCGACGACGACCGTTGATGTTGACTTCAATTTCACGGGTGGCGGTATTAGTACAGTACGAGTATGGCTACCATAGTTTCTTCGCTGTTGTTTCTTTATTGCTATCCTTTTTGCTGATGTACTTGCTATTAGGTTGACTTCGTGAGGTGTGGCTCAAGCAGGCCCAATGTAGCAACAACCATGTGGCGGCTACTGTGTGTGGTGGCAGTGGCATCCCTCACGGCAGCTGCGCCTAATGGAGGTTCTCGGCATGTCGATGCAGGTGCAAAGGGACAGACCATAGAATTGCAGACGTTAGGACTGGGATCTCATCATGTTTGGGATGGCATGGGCTTGCACTTGGATGAAGCCCGAATGGCCGGATCCGGCGACTTGATTGTAGGAGATCTGTTGTGAAGTTTTCCGCTCAAAACAGGAGGCCGAACGATCTGTTACAACATTTTGTTTTGATCCTGCTAGAGTTTATACTCTACTGAAACCCGCAGCCTTAGCTACTAAAGGGTTCTGCAAAATATAGTCCATAGATAACTCTGATCTAACATATGCCCGTAACCTTCTTCTTCCAATTGTAAAGGCACCTCAGGCATAGAAGATCCTATTCTAGATCCCCTTGACAGGAACCCTGACGTAAAAGGAATTAAGTCTGCAGGCGTTCTGCGCGACCTGAACGAGATAGAGGCGGGTCTCTATGCCAGGAACATAACGGCTGTGAAGTCGGTGCTTCTGACGGTGGCCGGATCCTCCAATCTTAGTGGAGACGAGGTGGGGAATTTGTTTTGAGGGGTTGTGATTTTGGACGTCGGTGATATTCCGTGCTTTGAAGGCGTTAGGATTGAGGAGTTGGGGGTGCCGAATGGAGTTTGCAATCATAAGGATGCCCTTCAACTGGCACAAGCCCCAGGTGGATGAAATCCTGGAGGGTGTGAATGGCATCGTTAATGACACGCTGGAGCCGTCCGTCAACCTGGATTTTTCCATCGCGCAAGATCAGATGGATGGCTTTTACGAGCTTTTCATCAAGTGCGAGGAGGACCAGCTGCATGCTTTCAACAGGTCTGTCAAGGATCAGAGCCTCGTTTGCATCTCAGTAATCCGGCACAGGGCCTGATAGTTTTCTGGCAGCCGAGCAGTGAATCCAAAACTTGCGGCCCGAAGACTTGCGAACTAAATGCGGCCTGTAATCTTGAATATAGGGCCTTAAACTAAGTACTTACCCATACGGCTTTGGGGTTCCTGATTATGAGTACAGCATAATATAGCTAATTTTAATCGCTTCGCGTCGTCCACCTCGGCCCGGCCGCAAACAAAGAGGGCCAACGAACTGCTGGTGCCAATTTACTGCAGCTCACCGTCGTACGGAAAGACTGAATTGATGGGATGAGAAACAACAAACAAAAGAGAAGGGGGCGAGGAAAGGCTGGACGGCGGAGGAAAGAGACGAAGCAAAAAACAATTAAAGCGGAAAGCAGGCTCAGAAAGAGTTTGAAATCGGGCAGGAAATGAAAACAACAGGGCCCTTCCTTTTTGTCGGGGACCTTAGGCTTGCGGCGCATCGACGGCTGCCGCTCTCAGCCAGCGNNGGGGGGGGGGGGGGGGGGCGGAATAGGAACCTCTGGCTACTTCGGCCGGGCCGAGGCGAATATACCCTAAAACCCCATGCTAATCGTGAACGCCCGTATTGTAATTTGCTGCAGGCCCAGGAACTCAGACTTGGTCTCAAGCTTCAGCATGTCGTGAAGTTCAATCTTCAAAACAGGCTACCACAGCTCTGGCACCGTTTCGGTTCAGACACATTGGAGTTCAGCATCGCCTCGAAAAGTCGTTCCAAAGGTTTTGTTTTTCGAATCTGGTCGGTAGCAACAATACCATGTGCTCGTGATCACACGGGTAGCAGGCGTGATGCTTACAAAAACGAAAACATACACATACGTGTATACATTTTTAAGTATACATACACATGCACACATCTCCACGTCTACATGCACACTTAAACCCGCACTCTCATTCCTAGAAAATGTATACCTATCATACAGGTCATATAGCAGGCTTCTTTTCGTTGGCCTACACCCTTCGAACAAATTCATCCGGAACTCAGGGCCGTAACCGTGCAACTCACGAGCGAGCACGAGCTCTGTCGAAAGCAGCAGTCCTTGCTTTCGGACCAGGCCAGCAGGTTTAGGNNTTTCTGGGTTTCGGGTTCAGGGTTCAGGGTTTAGGCTTTTCATTCCTTCAAGAGTTTTGTCGTTAAATAGTTCTATCTGTCAAGACATAGAGAGGCCGACAACTATCAGACCAGGGCTGTTGGGCACATGAGCCGCATGAAGGTATAGGGGGACATAAGCATTTAATTTGTCAGACCTTTGCATTGTAGTAGTAGGCTTTAAGAATGGTTTTAAACGGCATTGAGGTTTGGGGGGGTTAGGGTGTAGGGCTTTGGGGTTTCAGTAGCGTGCAGGAGCTATCTGGGGCTTCAATGTTGTTGCATCTTCCAGTTAGGGCTTGTGATGCTTTAGTATGCCTTGTACCCTACGTACCTTAAGCCCTATACCCTATACCCTAGACCCTAAACCCTTAGACCCTAAACCCTATAGCAAGCTTCCTGAGTTGGATGCTCCAGAGCTGGACTCGTCTACCCTGCTAAGGCTGCCAAGGCATTTGGACCTGTGAGAGCATGGCTCGGAGGGACTGCTGAGGGTGTTTTGGGCCCGCCTTAGGGGGCTTCATGAAATACGGACCCTCATGTAGAAATCTAGGCAATGGGATCTTTATGGCGAGGCCCCATATAAAGGTTCCCTTGTCTGAGACTGAAAATCAGAAGCCCATGGTGGGGCTTAGAGACCCCAAAGACTTCAAAAGCCTTGCCTTAAGGAATTCTATTTCATACAATATTGTATGATACGATGTAATGTAGCATAATATGATATATTACAATACTTTGTAATATAATCCAAAAGAGTACCAATCGAGTGCTCCTGGACAAAGGTTGCTCAGGGCTTAGATTGCTCTGCGTAGGTTCTGTTTTCTTGGCTCGACTCTGTGAGGTGACCTCCTGCGCTACACTTCTTTCCGCTGCGGAGAGCATCGAATCTGCCAAGTGCACGCTCTACAGGGCAGCTCGGCCTTGATCGAGAAGTCACAAGCAGTTCCTTCCTGGAAAGCTATCTCTGTCCCATGTTTCGGGGGGGAAAGGAAGTGCAAAGCAAAGCAGCACATTTGCAAGCGTCCTGTCTGGAAGTGGCAGAACGGTGCTCCGCACCATGCCCTACAAGCCCGGAGAGTCGGCTCAACTATCTTCAAACTGTATCTGCGGAGCCCTCCACCCGAAACCCTGTGTGGACCAGCAGGGCAAAGTCAGTCGGCCGACTGAACTGACGCTCTTGAGCCCGTAGCTTCCAGCGAGCTGGATATGACCACGCTCTGGGTCTCCCATCTCCGAAACTATCTAGACAGACACCTTGCCAGATCCTAGTTTTTTCCGTTCCTCCGGCCGAGGAGACCGATGTGCTTCCAACCGCGCCACCCTGCATGTCCCATGGAGGCGAGGAGGCGCGAAGTGATGGAGCCTGGTTCAACCGTGGAATCCGGTAGAGTTTCGGCTGGTCGTTTGGGTGGCGCAACGGCTGAGATAGGTGCCAACTAACCGTTTGAAACCCCTTAACCAGACGGGCTCCAATTGGGTCTCAGCAGTTCTCAGGTGGAAGCTTACCACGAGCGCCAAATCAAGGACATCCGGCGTCCAGCGTTGCATAGGGGTGCAAGGCTGCTCAAGTTGATGCTTGCTTTTCGTTGGTCGTTTTGGCTTTGGCTGTTGACTTGATATTTCCTGTTGATGTTTGTTGCGAGATCTTTGGGAATATATGCGGATGGCATTTATTAAGCTTGACATTTTTAAAATACATGATTGTTGATCTTTCTATGTGTTTTCTGTTTTGCATCTCTGCATTATTGTGTTTGCTTACTCTGGTTTCTGCTATATATATATATACATACATATATATATATATATATAAATTACATGCAGGCATGCACACAGACATGCATATGTATGTATATGTACATACGCACATTGATTTCTACACTTTGTTATCCGTCTGCGCAACCTTCATTTGCTTATATATATATATATTTATTTATATATTCAATTGTGTATAAATACATATATGTACACATCTTTGCTCATATATCTATATATACACATAGAAATGCATATGGTGTTTATATAAATATAAATATAAATAAACAAATAAATAAGTAAATATATATATATATATATTTATGTATTTATTCATTTATGTATATACACATGTTTGCGTTTACACGCGTACATACACTCATCAGTACATGCATACATACATACAGACATACATACAGAAATGACTAAGCACACCATCGACAAATTTAAGAACATGTATGTATAACATGCGCTGCAGTGTTATATTATGTTATATCATGTTATGTTGTGTTATTCATTGCAATGCAATGCAACTGTGGGATGGAATATTCTGGTATGCAGTGTGGGGCATGGTATGACGTGGTATGGTATGTATGTATGTATGTCTGTCTGTGTAAGTGTACGTGTAAGTGTACGTGTACGTATGTACGTATGTACGTATGTACGTATGTACGTATGTACGTATGTACGTATGTACGTATGTATGTATGTATGTATGTATGTATGTGTGTATGTATGTAATTATGTATGTGTGTATGTGTGTGTATGTATGTATGCATGCATGCATGTTTGTATGTATGTATGTATGTATGTATGTATGTATGTATGTATGTATTCATGTCATGTCATGTCATACCAGGTAAGGTCAGGTCAGGTCATGTCTTGTATGCCAATGCATGCACATTTGCGGGTTGTCACTCTATGCGCCAATTGTATGTATGTCAAGTCACACGGCCTTTCCAATTTGGGAACTCGACGCGGCGCTGGGATATGGGTCTGATTTTATTTTGTAAAGTTTCGGCAGAGTTTAAAATGACATGCAGCTCGTCAGATTTCGTATCCTCCCTGCAGACTTCAGCCGACATAGCAGAGGAGTTCGAGGCAAGCCTGGGCAACCTGCTGATGCGCAAGCACGCACCTTTCTTGCAAAGCCCCGCCTGGACCCGTGCCGAAGGGCTGTCGGATTTTTGCCAGGGTCTGCAGTGGTGATTGAAAAGGCACACGGGCTCAGCTCCGCGTCCCGAAAAAAACCTCTTCAGGAACCCTAAACCCTAAAGCACCGATTCTGGGCCACATGAGCCTGCCTTCGAACCATGCACAATAGCCTCGCCTGCATTGCCCGAGTCGCGAGAGTCAGCTAACCCGAAACCGACGAAACCCTAAACCCAGCGCGGACCTTCATCAGCCATGCCAGCCCTGTGCGAGCGTGTGAGTCGAAACCCTGCTCCCTGAAAACCTCTCTAGCTCTAGCGTGGCGGAATTGAGAGGATCCTCGCCAGCCGTGTGCGAGAGTGAGCGCCGAAACCCGCTAAATCCCCACAGCTTTTAAGCCCAAAGCCCGGCCTGCTTAGGAGTGCGGCAATGCGACGGAGAGGCTTTTGGCTCAGAGAGCTCAATGCACCAACAGAACTTCGGAGCTCTCGGACTTGAAGGGCCAGTGCGACTTCAAGCAGCTGAAATTAGACGCCTGGGTCAATTTGCATCGGTTTCCTTCGGCCTCTAGTTCATGAAGTCACATATGCTCACTGCTTTAATTGCCTGTGTATGCACGTATGTATGTAGGTAGGTGTGTAGCCTGCATGGTCGAGAGCGAGTGCTAAACTGCATATGTGCGTATCATGTATGTATGTATGTATGTATGTATGTATGTGTGTATGTATGTATACATGAATGTAATGCATGTATGTATGTATGTATGTATCTATGTATGTATGTATGTATGTATGTATGTGTGTATGTATGTATGTATGTATGTATGTATGAACTGCCATGTCGCTAAAAATGTATGTATGTATGTATGTATGTATGTATGTAGGAATGTAGGAATGTACGTGCATGTTCCAGGGGCAACGGGTGGAGTCCCTCGGCGTTTTCTTAAGAGCGACCGCCAGGTTCAGCATGGCAGCCCCTTTTCTAAGTGCATACCTTTGCATGCCTTGAAAAAGCTTCCATAGGAAGCCGGTCAGAGGCGATGGTCTGTCCTAGGCCTAGGCCGATGCTTAGTTCCTGGGAGTTTTTTCTCGGATTTCGGCCTTCGGGCTAGGCTGTTGGCAGTTCTTGCTCAGATTTAGGAGTTTAGGGGTTTCAGGAAAAAAGGCAGTTGCACACGCCCTGGTGCAAAAGGGTTTCGGGGCTCTAGGGTCTGAGCAAGAACGGATGCAATGGGACATGGTGCGGGGCTGCTGAGAACCCTTTATCCAAGAGGCCAAGAAGTCCTTTGTGGATGTTCCAAGTTGTTGTTGAAACCTGAACCCCAGACAATCATTCGGGAGTTTCGGGAAATTAGCGGCCCTTACATACATGAGGTATCCCTAATAGCCTAATTTGAAGAAACCCCGGCACAAAACCCTGTAAACCGCTGCAGCGGCCCTTTGGAACGCGCCTTGTCAGGCGTGAGCACTGTCTCGTCAATGGTTCGCGGTGTGGGGTTTGACAGTTTTGCGTCGCGTGGCTTCGGGTCTGGGTAAGTTCAGGTTCAGAGGGGGGGCATATGCATGGCTGGCTAGCAGGGTGATTCCGCCCAGTCGACAAAGGACAACTCCGTCTGCGACCTCGCTGCGAAGATGGGAATCGACTGCGCAGCATACAACACCTGCAGACAGCAGGCATTTAGGGTCTTGCCACATGAGTGGTGGATCCTGGCCTTGCGCACGATCGTAGGTTCTCGGCTTCAAGCCGACCACAGATCCTACTCTGCCTTGTGGACGAAGTTCATGAGACCCTGTAAAGGAAGCTCTGCGCCGTAAGCAAGCCCACGCTTGGACAGGCCATGTACTCCTTCATGGAGGCCAACAGCTCCGTGAGCATCACTGAGGCAGAGCTTCAGATGACATGGAAAATGTTGCTGGGCCTTGGTTTTCGTGCTAAGCTGTATCCGGGTCGGTCGATGAGCACATGTTCCTAGACCCACACCACAAGTCAAAAAAGATTCGAAAGCATCATACAATCCTCGACAATGAAGACTGAACCCCCCAGAAGCCCCTACGTAGGCAGGTAAGTACATCAGGATGCATGGATGTATGTGTGTTACGTGTCTTAGATACACAGGTACACATGTACTTATATACACATGCATGTTTTACATGCAGGCAAAAGTACACATCCACACATATCCACACAAGTTTATGATGGGTGCACATGTGGTCATGTACACTTCAAAAGCAAGCATTCTGCGTTGTGCGGCGTACTTCCATAGCTAATGCAGACCCTGGTTATACCGCCGTTCTGTTCATCACCCGGATGTTGGGATCCCTATTATCACACTTCTTTTCGGGATGCCCCTGTTGAACCCTTAGATCACAGAACAGCGCGAGCACAGGTTGCAGCAAGTCAGATGCATGGTCGACGCCGCAAAGAGTCGGGATCCACATTTGGTCGCGATCTGCAGTGAAAGAAAGCGTCTGGGTGGAGAAAGGTTTTGCTCAAAAGCATAGGGTTTTAATAGGGTTTTTTTGAAAAGCCTATTCAACTGTTAAGGGTGACATCGAACTTGGGGTATGCATGGATTGGTGGACCCCTGAACTGCTTCCGAAGATTCAGAAACGGAGCCATCAGAGTGGTGCCAACCAGGAAACCGGAGCCCTGCGCGCATGATGCCGGAGTCGCAAGCGAAACCACACTTCTAACCGTCAGTTCCGCCTGCTTGCTCTTGCAACTCCTATCGTACGTGCATCTTTTCGGTATGAACATCCGAGTCTGCTAGTCAAGAATTTCGAGCTTCAAGAGTGCCTAGGCCTTTTCTTACAGTGCCTTGGACATGCTAGAGCTATGTATGAGCATCAGGCCTATATGACTTCCGCGAAGAAGCATCATACCAATCGGCCTGGCGGGTATCATCGGTATCAGCCCGACCAGCCTGTTACATAATTCGCCAGCAAGGCGAGTTTTATGGGCATGAGTTGCCTGAGCTTTTTACCGCAGTAGAGTGAGCATCAGCATCAGATGCCTGCACGAAGAAAGACACACTAGGATGGCGGCGGCTGAAGCCAGCCAGGCGAGTCTCATGAGCATCAGCTTCACAAGTTGACTCAGCCCCACAAGTTGACAAGAAGAAACACGCGCCACGTGAGCATCAGCATCAGCAGAGCATCCTTCCTCACGATTCGGCCGTGTACGTGGTGAGCAAGAGTGGGGGATCTTCGGCTTCGGGTCTTTGCGAGAAGGATGGGAAGGCAGGCTACATGAGATTCACATCCACCACCATGGGCATCAGCCCACACGGGCGTCGTGAACAGTAGATCATTCGCTGCTTTGGTGCCTGAACTCCTTCCCCGGTTGTCACCACGAGCATCAACAGCATCAGACCGACATGGTTGGGAGAAGAATCACAAGTCCAGCGAGCATCATGAGCATCGTTTGTTGTTGCTTTCTCCATATGTCATTATATATAGACAGCCAGCCCGGGATCGTGGGCAGATGTAGACGACGACGACTAATTACCACTTCTACTTTAGGCTGCCGCTTCTAGCGCTTCTCCTGCGACGACGTCGTCGACTACTACTAGCAATGAGTATGCTGCCCAGCAACATCTCGAAGAGGCTTATGAAGCGCAAGACTGCAAGACTGCACCTTTCTTACAACCCCGAAGTCAAGAGGTTCCGGTGTCCCGGTGACCCCAAGCTCCAAAAAAAAGGAACTACAGCGTGGCACATCTCACCATCAACTATACCGGCGTGCCGCCCTTTGCCCCGTGCCAGAGCCTCTCGGAGGCCCCTGGTTCGCCGGAGCCTCTCGGCTTTTGGAAGAGCAGAGGCCATAAAAAGGGCTCTGCTAAAGCTGGGGGACTTTCTTGGGTTACATCGTAAGCTGTCCTCATTCTTGAGCTGTGGTAAGTACTGGTTATGAAGTCTAGTGAGTCGTCTAGTGGCATGCACAATATTTGTCCCCACCCCTGCTCGGATTGAATTCCCCTGGTCTTGTGGTGTGGCTTTGCAATGTGCCGGTTGCGGGCCGAAGTTCCCACTGGGCGCTAGTCATTAAACAAGCCGCATGTGTGTGTATATATATATATGTATATGTGTATGGGTATGTGTATGTGTAAGTGCATGTATATCTAAGTACATTTGCATATCTTTACGCATGGAAAAGTGATTTTTTAATATAACTGTATATGTGTATGTATGCATGCATACACGGCATGGCATGGGATGGCATGGGATGGAGATGGGGATGGGATGTATGTATGTATGTATGTATGTATGTATGCAGGTATGTAGGTATGTATGTATGTATGTATGTAAGTATGTATATGTACTTTTACATATATACGTATATATATATATATGTGTGTGTGTATGTATATGTATATGTATATATATATATGTATATATATATATGTATTTTTTTAAATATTGTACGTGGACGAGATTGGAGCTCAAGACGCCCCAAACACGCAAGGTGCTGTCCGAGTCCACGAGCCCTGATCGCCAAAGCAAAGACGAACACATTAGCAGAGAAGCCTGAAATCTGCTGAGGTATATGGAATCTTTGTATGGGGATCTTCCCAAGATTCTCGGAGCTATTCAACGAGTCGAGGGCATGAGTTTCAATTAAATTGTCTATCAATGTCGATTGTTCAACCGCATACGCACAACCCCGATCCCGCTGGGCAGCTGAGGAATGTGAATGTGACCGCATGCCAAGCGTCATGCTGCCTTGGTAATGCGACGAATGCACGCTAATTCTGGCTGTGCTGGTGCATTCCATATTGTGGCTCTGGTGACTTTCGCCTCAAGTTTTTCACGTTTGACTTCCAGCAAAATGTGCAAGTGATGCTTCGAAGAGCTTCGCTCCTCGCTTCTTCAGATGCCAGTCTGATCGTCAGCCTCTACACAGCCATATGACAGCGTGGTGTTCGCAAAAAGCAACGGCCTGGCTCTATGGCTTGCTTTTGCTCTTAGCTTTGGCCTTTGCAGCTTTTGGCTCTGCCTTGGCTTTGGCCTTGGGCTTCGCTTTTGCTTTGCCTCTGACTTGCTGGCTGTCGCTGTACTTGGCGTACATCTGAGAGGGTCTAGCCCAAAATAGAAACCAGGCTGTGCATGGAAGGGGTAGCGAGTGTTCGAAAGTGGTCGCATGTCTTGCTGTTACCTGCCATCGGTGACCGTGGTTGACATATCGGCTTTCCTGTTTGCGGCCGCTGACGTTGGTAGCTATGATGGCGTAAACCTGAAGCCCAGGTCTATTCAGTTACACTTCACAGGCTGAGAAGTTGTGCTTTTCTCTGGCGCAATCCCAAGATATATGTAAGCCTCAAACCAATCCTAAATGCTACATCTGAAGCTTGCAGCTCACTCTAAGTTCCCGAAGTCTGAACGAGCAAAGAGCTAAGCACTCCACAGCAGGGAGTAGTCTACGGCGACTTCGGAGGTCTTCGGAAATCACGTGGCGTGAAATCAATGATATGTAAAACGATATACTGAACACCACAAAAACGACAAGCTCATTTTGTTACCTCTCCGTCTCTCTCTTTCTTTCTCTCTCGCCCTGTCTCAGTGTCCATGCATCCGGAGGCCATGGAGCTCCTCAAAGAGTTAATGCAAATTGAGATCAGGAGACATGGCGCCGATAAGAGTGTCATTTCTGAGCACTTCCCCATTCTTTATCGGAATCCACTTTACCAGGTCTCTACCAACAACCCTCAGCTGTGCAGTGAAGCTTTGCCTGCATTGCAGAGCTGTCATGTCCTGGCGTGCTCTTCCATACGAGGATTGTCTTCGGACTTTGGGCGTGAGCTTTCAAGTGTTGAAGGAGTCGTTCTCGACATGCTTGCTAATGACTTACTTTATTATGCTTCTGCCGCTGATGTCCGCTATGTAAAACGATATACTGAACCCCCCAGAAAAACGTTACTATCGAGACAGAGCCTGCTTTCGCGTGAAGGAATATTGACCTAGGGCGTAAACAGCCCCAAGCCCCCCAAATCCCTCATTGCAACGCCTATAGCGACCCTAATACTAACCCTCGAACCCAAAACCCATGTGCCGCGGTTCCGAACATACCCTTCGATGCGGGCTCGTCCTTGCCAAGTGGGAGGCAAAAAACCCGAGAAGCTTGACCCCATACCCATAATATTGAATTATAGAGTGTTATACTAAATGACACTAAGGTGTATTTATCATACTTTAATACTTTATATATTTGTTGTTACATCATAGTGCATTGTTTTCTATAGTACCCGTAGACATCTCGGATGACGCGCTGGCTTTCCCTCCATGCCCCGAGCGGCGTCGCGCGCTGCTTCTGAGGCCTTGTCTACGAGAGCTTTTCAAGGTTTAGGGTTTACGGGGCATTTCAGAGAGACCTAGTTCCAAAAGGGTGGGTCGTTTTGAGATGTTGTATCTTTAGTTTGGGCTTTGCAGTGTGAAGGTACTGGTAAGGCTTTATGATGGTTTATACCGGGCGTAATCGGGGTTGTATAGGGTTTTAGAGGGTCTTGGGGCAGTTTAGGCTCAAAGTCGTAAAGTAGGTCTAGCTGTAATCAAGCTACTATATAACATAGACATTTATTACGTACCTACATACATACAATATGTGCGGATTCTCTCTCTCTCTCTGTTTGATTGTATACCTACTTGCATACATACACGCATACACACATACACACATACACACATGCATACACACATACGCACACACACACATATAATATATATACATATATATTTGTTTATATATATTTATTTATTTACACACGTGCATACATGCAGGCATACATACATGCATACATACATGCATACATGTGTATGCCTGCATGTATGGTTGCATGTATGCATGTAGGCTTGTATGTATGTACAAATGTCTAAATGTCCAAATGTCTAAATGTATGAATGTATAAATGAATAAATGTATGTATGTATGTATCGGGCCTCGATGTGTTAGTAATCAAGTTCATCGGAGAACTTGGCGAACAGTAGCCCATGTACTTCGAGGGCCGAAGCCACAGGCACAGTATATTCACATTCCAACACGACATGCCTAATTGGAGACTACAACGAGCCAAGGGTTGTTCGTTACATTCTTGTCAAGCGTGTCATTGTAGCATGATTTGTGGTATGTTGTTAGCCTCTTTTTATCATCTTACCTTGTTGTGTTATATTATGTTACTTCAGGTTATGTTCTATTCCATGATACTGCATGCTGTTCTGATTCTCATTCCAATTCTAATGCTATTCTGCTCGGTTATTTTATGCCTTGAAAAGCGACTTCGACCATGAACTAGCGCCAGCGGTTGCGATGGTTGTAATAGCTGTAGCTAAACATGGTAGTGCCACGAGGTTGGTACTGGCAGTACTGATTGGCTACAGACTTTTTGAACGAGTATCGTGCCGTTAAAGCCAATGCTGCAGTCAACAGATGTGGCCTTGTCCTGTAGCACTTGTCTGGTTGGTTCAGATATGTGTCGCCATTGCATCGTGGCGAAGAGTAATGCTTTCTGTATTGACCTTGTTTTTCCATTGTCAATCGTGTTGCGTGCCGCCCCCTGCAGCATGAAGCGCACATCGCCAGCAAATGGTCCTCACACCAGCCCTTGCAGAAACCCTTATATAGTAACTCTTCTAGGACGATCTCGACCTTGGAGGGTTGAACCACTGATGAGACGTAAGACTGACCCAAACATGTGGAAGGTTGGACCTTGAGGGATCATGACTCGGTTTGTCGTTGAACCGACCAAACCTAAATAGAGACACCTCCACAAGAGCCAGCAGGCTCAAAATCAGGCCGCCGCATGATGCGGCATCAGCTGCCAATATCAAAAACAAGTTACCAAAACAGTTTATGTTCAAGGTCCTACAAAGCGCTAGAAAGCTTGTCGCGCCATGGCCCGTCGAGCTCTCCATGTCGTGGCCGCATGCTTCCTGGTTCTTGGTGCCGCAATGCAGATCTTCTGAGGGCATTCTGGCAGTTTCCTGAGTTGAAGGCACGTGTGTCGACACCTTCACTGCAGCTGGGGGTATGTAACATTCTAGCACGTGCAAAAGTAGGGTGAATTGCTGGTAGGCCGAAAGGACGCAAAGGTACGAAGTTATTGGCAGGGCCACGTCAACACATTTTTGCGATGCTGGAGTCGTGCCACAGTGTCCGAGATACTCTGCGACAGAGGGCTTGCATTCGATTCCATGTGGGAGCCCGGCAGCAAGCGCATACCTATCCGCGTATATACACATGGGTATGTATGAATTTAAACATAAATGTAACCAGCAATTAAATAAATATATACATGCATACATACATACATACATTTTGGTTTATTTACATCTGTACGTTTCCACATATGCAGATATATATATATATATATCCACATATTGGTGTATACCTATATCTGTATGTGTATATATACATACACACACACATATATATATATATATACACATACACATACGTATGTATGAACATAAACCTGAACAGATACACCGTGACAGGAGTTGTATGTACGCATACGAGTAGAAATTCTACAAGATCA
Organism: Symbiodinium necroappetens; assembly: GCA_905231915.1. Taxonomy (NCBI): domain Eukaryota; class Dinophyceae; order Suessiales; family Symbiodiniaceae; genus Symbiodinium; species Symbiodinium necroappetens. The sequence continues at coordinate 367 of CAJNJA010010737.1, read as the reverse complement.
AATAAGCACATGCGCATGGTTCATAATACAGCACCAAAAAACACAAGCACACACCCAAACACACACACACACACAAACACACACACGCGCGCGCACGCACATACGCACATACGCACATACGCACATACGCACATACACACACATGTATATATATATATATCTATCTATATATATATATACACACACACACACACCCCCACCCAGGCAGGCAGGCAGGCAGGCAGGCAGGCAGGCAGGCAGCCACGCACGCACGCACGCACGCACGCACGCACGCACGCACGCACGCACGTACGTACGTACGTACGCACGTACGCACACACGCACACACGCACACACACACACACATGCACAGACACACACACACACA
>CAJNJA010010736.1:907-14037 GCA_905231915.1 Symbiodinium necroappetens | reverse complement strand
GGGGGGGGGGGGGGGGGGGTTCAGTGTTGGGAATTGTGCAGCTGACAGAGGAGATTTTTGAAAAGGGCCCAAGAAGGGTCGGGGAAGGTGCAGTCCTGGTTCAGTAAAATGAGGCGAAGCTCTCCCAGGCATGTACCGACTTTGTAATAGAGGTCATCTGTAGTGATCTGGGTGGTCGAGCTTGTGGAATCGTAGAAATTCATGGCCAAATCGCCCAAGCTATTGAATTAATCAAGGGCTAAGGGGCCACCTCAACCACGAGGCGACACTAGATCCATATTCACTAGATGCTCAGTCCTGGCAGCATGGTCGATGTATGTGGATTTGCCACTATGCTTGAGGTCATGTTTGTGATGTCGAGCCGAGGAACGAGATCGCATGCAAGCTGGAGGATACAATCTGAAGGCCTCTCCGTCCCTTATCGCTTGAAATCCTCTGCCCAAACGAGGAAAGTGCAAACGCACCACAAAGGACGCTCCCAGGACTAAACACCGACTTTGGAGCCGAAAACTTAAGCCCTGCACCGGAAGCCCAGCTCCAAGCTCTGAACGAAACCTGTGCTGAACTGTCTATTGGGGCAAGGAACCTAGACTGAAGTATGAGCCCTCCGTCAGAAACTCACCCGCCGCTATTTGGAAACTTGCCGGCGCTTGCGCATCCTTGCGCCCCGTCAAAGAACCCCCCCCCAATCCTAAGCCTTCAACCCAAGACTGCAAGCCTGCGCCGCATGCCAACTCGTCGGCTGATCTACGGACGCGTTGGTGGGACTTCGCCCAAAGATTCGAACTGAGATGTTTGGATCTTCGGCATTGTGGCCTTTGCGCTTGCATTCTATTCGGCATGTTCGAGTTCAGGGTCTATGGTCAAGTTGAACAACTTGACTTGAAATCGGTAGGGATGGCAACGACTCGAAGGCTACTGCTTCGGACTTCCAGACTGCAACTACTTCTACCGTCTCTGCAAACAATCCCGGCAGCGAGCCACGCTTGAGATTGAGATTTAGGCTCCTTTGACATCCCCCCAAAAACCAATAAAACGCAACTGAAGCGGACACTCCGCACTGTGTGCACGGGCCACGGGCTAAGAAATCTCTGAGCTAGGACATCTATTTCACCCTAAACCCTAAGGGCGGCCATGGTCACCGAGCCTGGGCCCGAGGTCTACGGGACCCTCCCTGAGCCAGCTGCGGGACGCGCTCGGGTCTGTTAGCCCCAAGCACATTAAGACCCCGAAGCCCCGAAAACTTAGGGTGTAGGGTTCAGGGGTTTAGGGTTTAGGGGTTTGGGGTTTAGGGGTTTAGGGGTTTAGGGTATAGCTTACAGCCCTATAATCCTTAACCGAGAAATCCAAAGACCATTATCGGGGGGCTTGGTGTGCGTAGAGTTTTGGGGGGTTTTCCAGCTTCAAGGGATTCGTAGTGGAGAGCTGCAGGGCTAATTGTTATAAAAAGCTCCGTTGAGTACAGGGTTGTAGATTCAAAAACTTATGGTTCCTATTGTCTCAAACCCCAACGGGAGCTGAATGGCGGGGCTATAACAACATCCTGCATGCCATAACCTCGAGTGGGCACTCCCAAAGCTCAGTATGAGTTTCGGATCTGTGCTGTGTCAGCTTGGGTGCCTCAGACAAGAAACCTAAACGTAACATGATGTCATAAATAATATATGACATCATGTTACACTATGTTACACTTAGGTTTCTTATAAAAGCCCTTTACTGAGCCTGAAACCTGAATCCGAGACTTGTTCGGCAATCGGGGGCAAATCTCCTCCGAAGGTGAGACTGAACGAGGTCGTGGCTGTGCCGGCGACGAGCTCGCGGAAGAAGGGGCTCTTATAAAAGACTGTATCCTTGTAAAGTTTCATCTGCTCTCACATCTCGGACATACTTTATATAGGGATCTGGCCGGAGCCTGACATCCAAATACCTTTACACTCCCAAGATCCCCGAAGAATCGAAGAACCAGCATGGTCCGCAGCTCGAACGTCTAGGCATCAGCCCCGATTGAGCCCCAAGATTCCCCCTCCTTAGGGTCTAGTTTAGGCGATGCTAGTGATTCGGACAAACTCTGGGAAGTAAGTAGGAGTTGGGGCTCGTCCCTAAATCGTCAGTTTGAAACCCTAAACCCTGAAGCCGAATCTCGCCGCCAAGATAAGACGCATGAGGGCGTGGATCACTGTGGAGCTAGGAGGCCAACTGGAGCAGAAGTACAAGTTGAGGGTCGCCGAAAAAGCCGACAGAGCTTATTTGCAACTGTAGTGAAGATCATTTCTTCCTTTTCTACTTCTGCTGGGGCAGCTGCGTTCAGTAAACTACCAAAACAAACAACCACACATGCATGCAAACAACAATGCATCCATCCGTCCACCCATGCCCCATGCGCACCCATTTATCCGGCCGTTCACCATGCATACATACATACATGCATGCATACATACGTACATGCACACATGCACTCTTCTACACGTACCCATGCGTGCACGCACACACCCCCATGCACGTGCATGCATGATCATGCATGCAGACTTACATACAGGACATGCGTAGACACTTACATACATAAAGACGCACAGCCGCGCAGGCATGCATGCATGCAAACATGCATCCAGGCATCCATCCATGCACATAGACGCGCGCGCACACACACACAGACACGCACGCACGCGCATGATAGGTCTTAATGCACATGCCTCAACCAGTTTCCAGGACGGTACATTCCGACTTCCAGAATCTGCTGGCCCATCGCATGTTTCAACTATCCTGGATCAGGCCTGCTGGGCTGTTACTGTGAGGAATCATTCGACCGGCCATTGCCGGAATCGCCTGCTCAGCGAAAGATGGAGCGCTTTGTTGACAAATGTTAAACCTCTGATACCGCTGCACATGGAGGCGCGGATCTTAGGTGCTGCGCTACTACGATCCTGCTAATCGCATGTGATTATGTATGTCTGTACGCTTAGCTAGGTTTATGCAGACTAGTTACAAAAACAAAGTTTAACATGAATGAGTAAAACTTCAGAAGTAAAATGCACATGACGTCTGCAACAATATGCGTAACTACACATGCAGACACAAATACAGACACACACACACACAGAGTCGCCCACACACACACACACAATCTATGCACATATCCGTGATGAATGCGTGCATACATACATACATACATACATACATGCATACATACGTGCATACCCACGTATGTACAGACATGCATGCATACCATGTGTACATGTCTGCATGCCTATATCCCTGCAGTGCATAGACATGCAGGTGCAATGCATACATAAACATGTTGCAAACACAACCAACACACATTCACACATAGCGCACACATACTTCGTGCAAGCATACACTACCTTAGCTTGCAGCATACAAAACGCATTACGTTGAGACTGCCGCGGTACTACAGTCGTATATGAGGACACGTTCCGTATCACATCACTCTGTGTTGAGCTACACTCAACATGATAAGACAACCACCCGCCGAAGGCTAAACACCAGATAGTCATGAAAGCGAGATCCGTGCGCAATGGCGCCTGCGCCAGTACACGTGGCGGTGGTGCCTTGACTGGCCTGCGGCGATTCTCCTCCACCACTCTATCTGCTACATATAGCGTTGTCTGCACACCTTTCATAGTTTGGGGCTTGCCGAAAAGATGTATGCCCAAAGGCTAGCCCGGAGGGCGCCTGCTTCACTTAAGTGAGATGAAACCTTGCGGTTTCGGGGGGTTTCGGCAAGGACAAATCACAAACAAACATGTCGGGGGTTGCGCTTTCAGCTTCCCACTGAAGTTCACAGTTAATAAACGATGTCCACAGCGTGAAATGAAAGTGAAGTGAAATCCACATCATGCCCGGTTGGAGGTTCAGATGCGCACAGGGGCCTCCATAATCCATTGCTATCACAGTTGCCGTCGTCGCATGCTATGTATTTGCCCGCACGGTATTGCTACAGGATACCAGTTGGTCAGTGCTCTCCTTTGTCACCCCTAGCCTAAGAGGACCTTCTTGGTTTGCCATCGTCGTCGCCTGGAACGCTGTCACACGAGATCGGCATCGAAGAATCGCAGAAAATGCGGGGATTGCATCTCCGGACAGTATCCCTGAAGAGAAGAGACCCAGAAATACTCGCAATCCGAGTGATATTAATGTTTAATCTAAGTCTCGTTAATCTAAGTCTAGTTATGCTAATATACTATATACTCTAAAATATACTCTAAAATCCTAAAATGAAATAGCAGCCCACAGTCGCCGCTCTATGGCTCTCGGCTCGGGGTATTGTTACACGATCTGTAACGAAGGGCATCTTTCTTTGATGTGGCATGCGGGCAGTGGTTTAGGGTGTAGGGTGTAGGGTTTAGGGCGGACAAAGACCTCAACGCCTTTGCTGATGGGTCTGCTTGCGTGGAGAGCTGGTGTTTCGGCTTCATCCGATGTCGGGATGTGAGTGATACAGAAGGCCTTAAGGCTGAAGAAGGTGAACACAAAAGCCTCGAAAACCTAAAGCCTCCCTGTACGCCTCTAGTCTGCCGTGCCAGTATTTCGAACTTTGCCACACCTGCCATGCTTCCCCTCCTAAACCCGAAACCCTAAACCCATTTTTGAACAAACCCAAAACCCTAAACCTTAGACGCTAAACCCTAAACTGGTCCTGATGCAATCCACATACGAATCCAGGTATGACATCTTCCGGGAGCAGCCCGGGCCCCCTACAGCAAACGCCAGAAGAACAACAATAGTAATTGTAGCAACAGTAACAATACCCATTAAAATAACCATAGTAGTATAATAATAATAATAATGATAATAATAATAACACTAATAATCGCAATAAGCAGGGGAAAAACAAGGGTTTAGGGTTCAGGGTGCTCTCGGCGTCTTTCAAAGTATCGTCATCTTTGCAGCAACAATCGTATGATGTGGGTGTTGACCGTTTCAAGCTGTGTACCATGCTTGTGGCACTAGTTAACCCTCTATAGAACAGAGTCCCCAACAGGAACAGGGGACAGGGCCGAACAGCATGCTTGCTGGAGCTGTATGTCTCAGAGCACAAAGGAGGCTGTTACAGAGCTTGGCCCTGTCAACAGCGTCTGCCAATGCGACCCCAACGCAAAACGCGCATCAGACTTAGAATGGGCTCGAATACCCTTGTACATATGCAAGCAAGGGTAAGTACGAATGAGATATGTTTGCATGTATGGACACCTCTTGTAGTCTTTTTTATACGTCTACACTAATCGCCACTAATTATGCAAATGAGTACCAACACTCTGCAACACGACTTGGGGGCGATCGCTCAAACGATGCAAAAACGAGCCGTAAAGTTTACTTTCTTCACAAGCTGCAAATCCCCAGACCTAGGACCCCGAATATCGCCCTGATCCGCCAGACCCAGAACCCTACAAGCCCCAAGTCGTGAAACCTGAATGACAACCTAGAAGCCCTGAAATCCTAGGGCGATCTGTGCAGCCCGACCCCGAAAGTGACAAGATGCATTACCGAAATTCTCCTTAGCAACCTGCCAAACCCCACCTATTCGAACTGTAATTTCTGAGACACTCTTTGCGTATCTGGACGAACATCCATGCTTCAGAAGAATCGAAAGCCCTCAACTAGACATCAATCTTGGCCGAGCTGCTCATGCCTGGGTTTATGGTATCATGTATAGTATGGTATGCGCAGCATAGCATAGCTCGCAAATTGAAACTTAAGCTGACACCTGCTGCGCGGTTGACTTCAGAAGGGTCGCACCGGAAAAGTCTGCAAAAAAAGGTGCGCTGGACTCAGCTGGTTACTCATGTGAATCGCGTACGTGTTTCCGAGGTCATTAAAGCCTCTGATTGATGACCAGCCCTCCCTTGATTCCGAAGAGTATGACAGGAATCCTCATATAATAAGACCCTCAAAGAAAGGGGTTCTACTAAACTGCAGGTCATGGCTCAAAGGGTAAGGGCGAAAGGAATCTTGTTGACAGGGAGCTTCGGTCCCGTCTTATGTATGTGTGTGTATGTGTAAACACACGTATGTATGTAAGTCTGTCTGTTTCTCTGTCTGTCTTTGTCTGTCTGTCTCTGTCCGTCTCCGTCTGTCTCTGTCTGTCTGTGTCTGTAGGTCTGTAATTAGGTAGGTGTGTAGGTCGGTACTTCGATCGCTAATAAGCAGGCGGTAGGGAGGTCGGTACCTAGGCAGGTAGGAAGTAGGTAGGTAAGCAGGCGTGTGCTTAAGGCTGTCCTTGCCGGGGCTACTACAAGGGTTCGGTCAGGAGTTCTGTAGCGGTCCTGAACTGGTCTTGGCTAGACACAAAAGCACATGAGGCCATGGACACATGCGCTTCTTTATAGCAGGCAGTGAGGTGAACGGACCCCGGCAAAACCCCGAGCCCCCCCCCCCCCACACACACGCCTAAACTACTCACCTTCCATCTCCCTACCTCACGAACCAGGTACAAATGGTAGATCTCTGCCTCGCCAACCCCCCCACTCGTGTGCTAGATTCTTGAACCTTTTAAAGCCCGAAGCTCCTGGACTCAACATGTGTCACGGCCTTGAATGTTTGGGGTATCTTATTGGTGTAGGTAAATTGTTATACCGGGACGATGAAGGGATGCTATTTCCAATCATTCTGACCCCCAATGTTACACCAAGCAGGTCCCCATACTTCAGCCAACCTCGCCATGCTATGCGAGGGCGATTCTGCAAGGTGTATGCAGCATGTGACGGAAAGAGAAAAGTTCAGGGTAAATAGCTGAAGGCTTTCAACACCGCAGCTTACATCTTACCCTGCTGCTGGCTGCCCATTGACACCCAGTGTATGCTCGTGCAACAGCTATTCCTGAGACAGTCTCTACTACTAACTCCCTGCGCAATGAACCCTCGACCCCATATAAGCTCCAAACTCTAAACCTCAGTCGGTTGTGAAGGGAACAATATCCCGAAGTCCCTGCCGTCTGTGGTGGTTCCCTAGTAAGCCCTTTACAATAAGTGTCGCTTGGGGTTTAAGGCTTAGGGCATAGGCTTGGGCTTCAGGGATATTCAGCTTCAAGCTGGAGTCCTTCATAGCACCTTTTTACTGTGGGCTCCATCGGAGTTCTCCGGTTTGAGCTCCTCAGATGTGGCAAGGCTTCTGGCGGGTCTCGTTTTTGGCCTTGTGCACAGGGTTTACAGGGTTTGGGGCTTTGCTACGCTGATGTGGAGCTGAGTTGATCGGCACATGCCATGAAGCTTTCTTCTTCGGTCTAGCCTCCAGTGATCTCATTACAATATAATATACTATAATATAATATAATATAATATAATATAATATAATATAATATAATGTTGTATTCTGGGCCACAATGCCGACATCTGTTGCTCACGGTCCTAGGATCGAGGCTTCACAAGCTCATGGCGTAAAGACTTGAAGGCTACGAGGTGCAGGGCAGAAGCTCCCAAAAGCTTCGGAAACCCTCACAGCCCAAAGCCCCGAAGACATCCCAAGAGCGAAATGGCATACGATAGTTTACCGTTTAATATCATAAACATACTGTGCACTATCTATCTATCTATCTATCTATATATATATAATGCAAGAATAACTGTAGTCTCCTCCCTGAGCCCCCGAGCACAGAGTTTTGGGTCTAAAGGCCTCAAACCACATCCGAGGTGCGGGTTCCGGGTTTCGGGTTCAGCCTAAGCATATCCGAAGCATGATAGTCACAAAGTAGAGGGCAAGGAGGGGAGCTATGTCTGTGTTTCCCGGTCTGCTATGGTTCCTGTGGTTCACGCCAAGCCTGCAAGACTTTTATGGGAACCGGCTAACCTGCGTTCCGGTATTCTGATCCAGGGCATCTTTCTGTAAAGGTGATGAAGATGCTAATAGTCGCAGGGTTCGGGGTCTTGCATGTTCGTAAACCTCTCAAACTTGAACCCCTCCAAGAGCCCTTATGGTAATCCTCGGAGGAACCCTTCACCCGCGACTTCTGCTTCCGAAGCTCCGTGCGAGAATCGGCGGGGAAGCCGCGCCAAACACCAGGACGTTGTTTCAAGGGTTGGCATGGACTCGACTTGGGCTTAGAAAAAATCAAGTGGAAAGGAGTGTTTTAATATTTGTAGGGTTTCAGTAAGATGATATTTAAGGGTTCCAGGTTCTGGGCGTGAAGGAGGCAGGAATGAAGTTCCAAGGTGTGTGGTACTAGGATCGGGGCTCGGCTCGGCGGGTTCAGGGCACATGTCTAGGAGGTAGCCACACGAGCTTCAAGATATCCTCCCAAACCTCATTTAAGCCACTGGCCGGTATGTCGCTGTCATAGTTCAGCTAATGTTGGATTTGGGAAACTGAGGACTAAGATCACCCCGAGGCCTTGCTAAAAGTGAAGCATTTACGGTTGCGCCCGAACCCTTGCACCTTGGCGTCAGACGTCTATTCTGCTCATTTGACAGCCTTCACATCAGCACACAGCATCTTCGTCTTTCGTGGTCCTCTTCTTCTGGGACGTCTTTCACGAAGCCTGGACTGTTCAGATTCAGTAACGGTAACAGGTCACTTTGCATTCAACGCCGCTAGATCTACGACTTCGGATGTGAAGAACTGTCGACTTTGGTGTCCAAGCTTCACCACTCGTAACGCCAAAGACGTCTTTGGGAGCTTCAGAGGATAACAAGGACTGCGAACAGTACGATCTAACATGCAAAGACCCTTCAGTCGTGAGCCCCCTAACTTGAAGAACTCCTTCACGACAGCCCAGAAGCACCCATCTGGCTTCGAAGGGTCACTGTAAGTGTTGTACAAACCCTAAACCCTGAGCCCCAAAACCTAAACACTGAAATCTAAACCCTTAACCCCCGCCCCTTGTAGAGTATTGCCGATATGTGTTGCGCAGTGTGTAGGTTTGGCATACTCGGATGAGAATGACTGGAGCATTACATGACTCTGACCAACATTACGATGGCCAATCACTATCGGCGTGTGCGTCGGTTTCAGCCGATCCTAATGAAAAGCGCATAACCCCGGACCAGCCGAACTGCAAGTCTCGAGCAATACCCATTCTCGACAGAAGAAATCCCATCTTTAAATAGTCGCAAACACCGGGGGTGGTGTTTAACCTACAGCAAACTCACCCAACTTCTGCAAGCCCACGATGCACCCCAGCACACTTTCCCCAACATGACACGCTTCGCTCACCGCTGTCTTTGGACAGCTGCCCCTAAGGCTCCAGTTACCTAAATAGTAGGTTACTGTTTAGGGTTTAGGGTTTAGGGTTTAGGGGGTACATAATCTATGGTTAGTAACCCACTATTTAGGTAACTGGAGCCCTAGGCTGCTACACAACACGGGAATGCTGACTCTTTGATCTCCTCTTCACTTATTCGCCCCGTCGACTGACTGCAGGCATGATGCATATCTATTAATTATTATCAGTTACAACTAAATATTACTTCTTATTATGAGGTATTACTACTTATTCTTAATTGTTATTATTTATTATTAGTTAGTATCTATTATTTGTTATGATGGATGATCGTGAAACCTTGACAATTCAGGTGCTTACACACCCCGCAACGACGCAAAGTTTTTAGGGTGTATGCCTTTTGCAAGAGCCATCACTGCCATCACCAACGCAGTTAGTATGCTTCTGCAATAACAACTCAAGCCCACGGAAAAAGGCCTGCTCCAGACGGTAAACGATAAACCAGGACTGTTTTTGAGCAGGGACTTCAATACACTAGCGGTTTAGGGTTTAGGGTTTAGATAGACCAAGACTAAGACCACAAAATCCCGGGAGACTTTCTCCGGAAGACCCGGCGCCTGTTGCCTTCCTCTTGATCTTGGAATCCTCCTCCGCAGGTGGCTGGGGTTTTTCTGCCAGTTTATGAAGAAAAGAAGGGAGAAACCAAAGAGGAGGCGAAGTAAGGTCGAATCAGGTCTGGGGTCAAAGGGGATCCCACCGTGCGAGCATTGTATGCTCACAAATCTCACGATGTAGGGGTTTGGGTTTTACGCTCTCACAACTCGGACAAGCCAGGCGAGGTCCATGGTGCGAGGTCGGCGTGATACAAGAATCAACATTTGGGTCTTAGGGTTTAGGGTTTAGGGGTTTGGGTTTTGCAGGGTCTTCCGTGAGCAGTCAGGCGTCGCTGAGCAGAGAGATACAGTGCATCACTCCGGGTCATACATGCCAAACGCCGACACGTAAAAACTTGGTGTGCTCGCATGAACGGTCAGGAACAAGAAACTTGCCCAAGCCAGTGAATCTAACGAGCTGTGCAGACAAAATCCTGTAGATTGGACGGAAACTCACGTGGCTTTAACTGTCAGATAGGCGAACTTGATGAAGTTTCGTTTAATTTAATTAAGTCCATGCAGGGACTCCCTCAGCTGCCTCCTGAAGATGTAAAGTCAAACCCTGCGCTGACTCCATGCGACAGGACGTGATTCGACGTCGGGCCCTAAACCCCAAAACCCCCCTTTTTACACCTGGGCTATGCGGCGTACACCAGGAACCCCTGAGCCCTGACCCCTAGAGGAACCTCCCCCCTCCCGCTCGGCAAGGCCTTCTTGACTGGCTGGATTTCGATCTTGGGTTTCTCATACTCTAAGTTGGCAAAGTCGTCCTGCAAGGCCATAGATTGTAGAAGACCTCAAAAAGGCTCTTAAACGAGCTCTTCTGCTGCACTCCCGCCAATGCCTACAGCTGACATGGAAGTCAAGCTTTTGCCGGAGACTCGTCTGATAATCGTGTCTGCTGGTAGAAGCAACCAGGGGTGGGAGGACCACAACACAGAGAGATGGATGGGTTCCGGGGCATATGGTACATTGCACTGCAAGTATTGGACGGATCATGCTGCAAAGCATTCCTTCTGGGGTTCGGTCCGGGTTTGCGCAGGACTACTGCCAGAGCTGGCTCCCTACCTGTATCTGCTTGGCATATCGACAACTTCCGCAGCTGTAACGAAAAGCCGAACTCAAGCACTGAAGCACCACGCGCTGCGTTAGATGGACCAGCAACCCTTAACAAGCAGGTTCAAGAGCGCCAAATGTCAACCCGCCGCCCAAAGCCGTGGTACCCCAAAGGTCGTATCAGAACCTAGCTCAAGCTTCCAGCCTCAGTAGCTCTGTTTCCCCAGCACCGTTTTCCGGCCAGAGCTAAAATCATGGCCTTAAGAGGTAGGACAGGGTTTTGGCCTGCATGTTATATATACATACATGCATACGTACATGCATACATACATACATACATATACACACACACACATATATATATATATACATACATGCATACTTCAACGTATACGTGTATGTATGTATGTATGTATGTATGTATGTATATATATATATATGTTTAAGTCTACCGGGGCCATCATATCGGCGACTACTAGTGACTCAGTTCTCAGAAGCTCCCATTCGAGCAAGCACTCGGGCTCCTCTGGCTCCGCCTGTTTCCTCGGTTCCGCGAGATCCCCAAGGGGCGTGTTGTTGTGAAAACAGGGTTTGGTAGGACCTGTTAAGGGAATTTTGGCTAGGGTTTAAGGGTTTAGGGTTTAGGGGTTTAGGGGTTTAGGGTTTCAGCACTCACACTCGGACATGCCTGGGTTTAGGGTTTAGGGTACCTACACATGGAACTGTCGAGGCATTTTCAACTATTACAGGATTTGGCAGTACATAGCCAGCAGTGGCACCTACACATGCACTTTTGAAGAAACATGGACAAAGTCTATTCCCTATGAATGGCGACACTGTGCCCATGGTGAATGCTGGTTCATACTTTATTGGCTGCCTGCGAGCCATATGGACTACGCAGGGCCTCAATAATTACCAATACCATTTCGGGGCTTCCGTTTTATAACTACAGTATAATGGGCCCCCAAACCCTATTCTATCTACTAAGGCCGCTATATTACTTTCAAGGGGTTGCAGCCTTGAGCCAAGACCTCGACCTGATTTACAGACCTTAGCGGCAAATCCAGGCCCAAAGGGCCGTGGTTTGTCCCCACCCCATGCAGAAGCCCTGAGCTACCGGCCAAAAGCGGTGTTTGTGTCGCTTGCCAGTTAGGTTCCGGGGCCGGGAAATGACCCAAAAGAGTTTCTCTGAGCCCTTCTCAAGCTCCGTGTGCACTGAAACTCGTGAGGCTCGAATTGAAGGCGCGGACACCCTGAGAAAAGTGTGAGAGGCGAGGGGCCTGGGTGGCTTTAATTCCAGGGTTTCCCCGATCCTGGTGTGTCTATGTTGAGAGGAACTTCGGGGCTCAGGTGCAGAGTGTGGATGCACCTCTGGATCCCGGCGTCCTGGGTCGAAGCACGAATCCGGCTCAAGTCTATCCCAGAACTGCGGCCTGAAGGCCTAAACCCAAACACCCATAAAATAAACCTGCACCCTAGACCCTAAAACCCTAAACTGTCCATGGACAGCGGAATCTCGGCGGCACATCGGTGACGATGAGCTCGATCGGCGGCTCTTCTGAGGTATCTAGCTGATCGTCGGGCCTGCCGAGCTCCGGGATTTCGAGGGTATGGGAATTTCTTGTGGGATGCAGGGGCTTAGATAGGGTTCATGATGGGGAATAAACTATAAAAGACAGGCTGTGTCTTGGAAGGTCAGGAGGGTCTATTTTCATGCCAAGTCTCGGGTACATTGGACGGGCTTGGTGCTTTGTGTGCCGCTGCCGGTGTTTGCAACATCACTCGGTCTCTTTGCAGCTTCCGATGCTGTCATCTAAGGTTCAGCTTTTACTTCTCGGTCATGCGACGAATGTTTGACCCACACAAAATTAAAAGAAAAAACACACACACACAAGACAGCCCCCTCTAATGAAACCCCAGGCCGTTCAGTCATGGGGTACCTCATAGTACCCCATAAAAACGAGCAGTCGCAAAGCTATGAAGTTCAGGGTTAAGGGTGTCGGAATCAGGGCCGCTTTGGGGCTTCGTGGTTCAGGCTGTGTTGGGCCTACAGGGTGCTACAGGTCTCTGAAAAATGTCTCTGCCTCCCACTTAAACCCCTAAACTGCCCTAAACCCCTAAAACCCCTAAACCCTAAGCCCTGAACACTGAACCCAACAAAGCCTCAAGGGTTCGGTAAAAAGGACCAAGCTTAGGCAAGCAACCCTGACCCTGAGCTACGGAGCTCAAGAACCCCCCCCCCCCCCCCCCCC
>CAJNJA010010735.1:5000-14037 GCA_905231915.1 Symbiodinium necroappetens | reverse complement strand
TATAATATAATATAATACAATATATTATAATATATCATATTAATATATATATATATGGTTTTTCTAGGATATCCAAGGATTATATTATCCGAAGAAACATGTAACTTAAGCTAGCTGTCGGTCTGGATAAGATAAACCTCCTTAGCCGCCCTAGCCTATTTGTCATTGATTCGATCTAGATTCAGTATAAAGGGGATATTCTCTCTCTCTCTCTCTCTACATAAATAAGGGTTCAGGGTTTAGGGTTATTGTAAAATTACATAGTTCAACTCATGTCCCCTAGACCTTCCATATCCAAGGGTGGCCTGTGCATGTCTGCTACGAGCCAAGAATGATGATTTCCTGGCTACATTCGCAATGAAGTGTTCGTCCTTCTGTCAAATGAATGTTGCAACCTCGAAGCGAACACCTTGTTCATCTACCGGATACTCGGAGTACAAGTAAGTGAAGTATTCCAATACTTTGGCCGAGAGGCGATCTACTGGGTTCCAAAACCACCGAAACAAAAAACCGAACTCTTGACAAACAAACAACGAAGCAGCCCGCCTACCGATGTGTTTATAGCTGTGGCCCTGCCAGGACAGTGCTCTTGATATACCTTACAACATGTCTTGGGGGAGCATGGTTCCTCGAGCAACCCCGCGGAAGCTCTTTTGAGTACTACCCTGCATTCCGAAAGATGATGCTGGACCTTTGGGCCGTAGCGAATGGTACAGCGGATACTTGTCTTATTATATGCCACATTCACAAAGAAGTCTTCTTACTGCACTGTAACTAATCGGCTCTATAGACGACAAGCTCCCTAGAAACAAAATGCCGAGGTGTTTCGAGTATCCTGGTGGATGGCACACTATGGCGGGCCCTCCCCGAAGCGACATGTTGGTTTTGGGAACAGTCAGGAGATTCAAAGTCTCGACCGCGGCCGCTTGCAGAGGGCAGCACACACGACCCGAGTCCGAACCACCAAGAGGAGTCGCAATTCTTCAGGCAAAGAGTGCTGGACAGGAAACCAAGAACTTCGCGCTTCTGAGTAGCTCCGATGTAATTATAGTTTGAATATACCCAATCTGAAAGACGCCCTTGAAAATTATCTAAATGAACCCAGCACACCTCCTGAACCTGATTCCAACCCGGCCACGTCCTTCTCAGCCCAGGCATTATCCCATGCGATTTGGCCGGTTCCTCGCGGGCAAGCACCACGACTTGGCTCGCACGTGCCGTGGGAAACCTACCTTTCCCGAACCCCTGCCTTCAGCCGTAGATAGCTTCAGGACTATGGAGTACGGCCAGGAGGCAGAACTTTGGGCATTTGCTGATCTTCAGAGTGTGTTTCGCTACTTGAGAGGTGGTAAACACCTCCGCATACCAGCCGAGTGGCGGGATCTGATACCCCGCTCCTTCCCTGCCCCAGGCAATTAATGTACAGACGGGCCCACTTCTTCGAAACCTAGAGCACTATAAAGGCTTGTAGCACAGTTTCAACAGTGGGTTTGGGTGCTCCAGGACAGGACAGAGTGGCTCCAGGGCCTTTCCAGAAGGTTTCGGCTGATTGTTGTTTCGGGTTTCGTTGCTTTTAGATAATTCAGGACAGCAGGGCTTCGGGCTCGGTTTTGGGGTTCGGTTTCGGGATCGACTTACACAGGTATATATCTGTTTATATAGCTCTTTTTAGCTTTTTACGTGGTTTTTCAGGGGTTTTAGGGAGAGTGTCACCCAGGAACCCGTAAAGACCCGCAAAAACCCATAAAAACAACCGTAAAAACCCAACAATAAAGCGTTAAAACCCATATCCTTATGATGCTCGGAAAAAACCCGGTTTAGGCCAACCCGTGCGCAACCCATAAAAAACCCATAAATTAAGCGTGTAAACCCATAATTTTTTTATGCGTTTTTCTGGGTTTGTATATCCTAAATCTATATAGGGCTTCGGGTGTTTCTCATAGAAGTTAAACCCACTTTCTCGAACGTGGGCCTTGGCAGGGGCTGTTTTGCATGCCTGGTGTATGACTCCATATGCCAATAGCCACCTTCTGCGGTAAAAAGCCTGTGTGTCCGTGCCTCGCAGCACACATCGGAACCGTCGCCAATCATCCTGTCAGCAACACGACCGATGTTGGGAAGCTTCTTTGCTCTAGCGTACAGAGAATCTTCGAAGGGCTTAGGGATGAGTAGCACCGTTGCCTCCAACATGTGGAGCACTGATACATTAGTGTGCGGGGTTGCACACGTGGCTGATGAAGCCGATCTTGCTTACTTGGACGAAGAAGAACAGAGGCTGCAAAAGGAAATGGAGGACCCCTAGCCTGGTTGCAACATGTACCAAATTTCTTCCCTGTAGTACATGTACCAAACTTCTTCCCTGTAATATAGCTACAACAACAGGAGCTTGAGCGGGAGATGACAAGCAAACAGATCGCTTCTTGGATGAAACCAACATACTCGATCTAGAGATCTTGTCCTTTCTTAAGTGATATACAGCAATGCAAAACGAACAGTCCTCCTCGAAATCAGGCTTCCGAACCGAAGCCCGGGGATGCCACGACGACCTCGGACGTGGATGCTGCTACACTGCCCGTGCTTTGTTGCATGACAGTTGTTTTTCTTCGGCTCATGCGGGTTTCTCTCAAGTTGGCTCAGGCAACAGCCGAGGAGTTGATGCAACCAGGTGTTTCGGACTACCCACAGCCCGACACTCTTCTGGATGAGTTTGACTCAGCAGCTTCGTTGCATGGAGAGTACAATATTATACGTTAACTACAAGGATGTATCTGATGTCGTTTTTCTATCTCATGAATCGATCGAGGATATGGAGGATGATGCTATGGTAACCCTCTTGGCCCGGGCCATCCCACGAATAGTCAAGCCAGAGCCGACGGAGGATGAGCCAACCGAGCATGAAGCCCCAGATCCCAAGGCCGACAACGCCCATGCTACCGGAAACCCCAAGGCAGCCGAAAAACCTGCGGCCCGACCCGTCGCAACCCCTGCAAGAGCTCCAGCTGCAGCTGTGGTGAAGGGAGAAAACTCCGAGACCGCGGCTGCCGTTGATGGCAAGCCTTCGCACTCGAAGTATGCCAAAGAGCCGACACGTCAGGCTACATTATGATCATGGTGTGCTTGCGCGAGCTTGCACATATGTTGCTTAAGATGTGTTTCTCGAGTGCTATCATTCTACACTACTTGCAAGGAGCGTCTGGTTACTGCGGCCCGAGCAAGATTGGGCCGTTGGATGAAACCCCATCCGAAAAGGAAGGACCTGGACGCACCGAAAGCCGTCAAGGATTACTGGGACAGCGGCCACAAGCAGGAGATGTCCGTGCTCCTCCGCGACCTCAACTTTGATCGTGTGGATCGGCAACCAAAATTACTGTGTTAGATAGCTTTCCACAATTGTCGCTCCCGGCAAACTAAGGATGAGTTCTGCAAGGTTGTCGAGGTGATCATCACCAAAAAGGAGAAGATCAAGCTGAAATTGGACGAGGGGTGGTACTCTGAGACTCTGAGACTGAGATGACAAACGACTTGAAGTGGAGCACGCCAGAGCCACAGCTTTCATTCTTGCATCTGTTGTCGAGTCACTGCCCCTGGAATCCCCGTCTCAGTGTCACTCACACAGTCAAACACACCCACACCCCACACAGTCACACTCACTCACTCACTTACTCTCTCTCTCTCTCTCTCTCTCTCTCTCTGTGTCTCTCTCTTGCTCTCTGTCTCTCTCGCTCTCTATCTCTCTCGCCCTCTCTCCGTCTCAAAAGACCAGACACAGACACGCGCATGGGGAGAGGGAGAGGGAGAGGGAGAGGGAGAGGGAGAGGGAGAGGGAGAGGGAGAGGGAGAGGGAGAGGGGAGAGAGAGAGAGGCAAGGCAAAACGGGACGCAGGTTAAGGACGCAGATGGGTATACAGGGGAAAAGGGGACACAGGTTAAGGGCGCGGATGGGTGTACAGGGGACAAAAGGGACGCAGGTTAAGGACGCAGATGGGTGTCGAGAGAAACCGAGCGAGAGACAGAGAGGATGGAGAGATATAGAGAGCCACAGAGAGAAGACAGCGCAGCAGACAGCGAGAAAAAGAAGCAGCCACTAGAATCACTAGAAAATGCAATCTTATCGCTCTGAGGCAAAGGATACAGGGTGCTATCAAGCGGTGTCGGCAGACACCGTTGACCCACACGCGGCGCAACTGCTGCAACAGTTATCGTGTCGTGCACCGATGTATGGTCTCTTCATGTGTCGCTGCGGCTGCAGGCAGAATCTCTACGACGGGATCGAAGAATACTGGGTCACAGTGCGAGAAACAGGCTCCCGGGTGGAGAGTTTGACCCATGAACAGCAGCAGCGGGACAAGAAGAAGGCCTCTAGGCACGAATAGACCCAATTAAGTCAGAAGCCCTAAGACCTTTATGAATAAGAACCCCAAACTGAGACTGACGACGACATCGCCTTGCCGGCGAACGCGTTCTCCGGGATTGCCTCCATGCAAGCAAGAGATGCAGCAGTGAAAGGCAACCCAGAATCCGCAAATACCTCCCAAGCCTCGCAGGCCAGCTTTGTGTTTGCTCTTATTGTATACTTGTACGACATAAACTCTGTGCCTGACACATGAACCATAAGAGCGGCTGAAGCAATGCCTCTCTTGCCCTCAGATGAAAGTGACCTTGAAAAAGTTCAATGACAGCCTCAATGCAAAGATCACCAAGCTGCAGAGCCTGCTGAAAGACCTTGAGGACAACTTTGCCCCGAAGGATATTGAGCAGTAGCTTATCTTATATTGAAGACCCCAAAACCTAAATTCAGTCAACCCTCAACCCTAACCCAAAGCTCCAGCTTCACCCGCCTCGAAACCATCCATTCGCAGCCCAGGACTGTGACTTCCTTGACCAAGCATATTCAGTGCTTGGAGCATCACTACGAGGTGTGCAACGAATCGTGGTGCAAAGGAGATGTGTATGGTTTCGATGATGAGTTGTTTAGTTGCACTTATGCAAAGTTCCTTTGTTGTGTTGGGATTGGGGTCTATCTGGGTTTATTCAGTGCTTCAAAATCATCAGATAAGGCTCTACAAGAAGGCAGAGCAGGAGATGAAAGCCGCGACATTCTCGTGGCATGCTTAAAAAACCATCTTCGCCTTTCCCCAGTTAGCAATATATTGTCTAGATCGGTCGACTACAAGCAGTCTTCTTTTCTAAGGTGTGGCAAAGCGATGTCGGCAGAGCAGAAAGCAAGGACTCCGCCCACTGCAGTGTCATATTCTGCAACAGACCAAAGCGTGTGCAGTCATACCAAAGCTTGAAGCCCCAAACCTTGAAGCTCCCGGCCAATGTCTAATGTGAACCTCGATCCTTTAACCCATGTCGATCCCAACAAAGCTTTGAAGCCCCAAACACCCCCAAACCCTAAACCTCATCCCGGCCTATATTATGTAAACCTCGATCCTAGCTAATGTCCATCACCCCAATGTGCCCATCTGCAGGAACTCCAGGAAGCTTTTCACCAAGTTGAGTGATTCGTCTAAGCCTCCTAAGCGGGGTGCTGAAAGCACTGCTGCTAAGGCTAGGCCGAAGAAGGCCGCCAAGAAGTAGTGTGCTGTTTTCTTCATGGGGTGTACAATCTTAGAAGGTGTGCGGGCTGATCCTGCAGCCATCGATCTCAGCCCGGAGCCCCGCATGTACATCGAAGCATCCATCACCAATCCTGAATGGTCAGTGCTACATAGTGCTACTGGGCCCGGGCTTTAAATTCGGGGACCTTGCTTTCAGATGTCCAGCTCTGATTATCCAAAGGGGAAGCAGAGGATTTGTTGTGTGCCAAACAGCAAAAACCAATAACCCAGTGCAGTCGCAGGATTCGAGGTGGCATGACTCAACACTGATTTGTCTCAACATGAATAACGTATTTCACGCCAGGTCCGAAGCCTGGCCGGACAATTCGCGGGCTTTCCGCGGAGATCGGCAGCGGGGCCCCCGCCTTGGAACACTTTGGTAGTTTGCTATGCCCAGTTCTTGACATGCTGGCCGGGTTCAGGGTTTAGGTCTGGGTGGTTTCGCTGGCTCTGTTGTATGCCTTCTTGTGATACTTCCCTGTATTACTGTATTCTTTAGCACACTGTGCCTTTTGAGACCCCAGCAAACTAGAAGAATTAGAGCGCACGTCTTTCTGTATGATATATAAGTGATTAATGTCTTGATCCCTCGATCTAGGTCGCCAACAAACCTCGATCAGCTGAAATTTCCCTTCACAGCCAAGTTCTCAAACCACTAAATGTAAAAACAACAAACACTCCCCTGCCCCAATAAACCCTAATGAACTGATCCCACCACCTCCCGTCGAATCCTCCCAGATAAACCCTAAACCCTAAACCCTAAACCCGTAGTTTCCTTTACATTGAACTATGAAAGTTGCAGGCCCTTCTAGTCCTTCTAAAAGTATGTCGAACCCACTTCATCGATCGGACTAGCATGCCCCTGCTGCCCACGAAGATTAGCATGGCCCTGTGCCGAGGCATCGTGCTCTTCAGCGGTGCGTGTGGCGCGTGATCTGGTGAGTGATGTCGGTGAAGCAGCCGCCGCTCGTAGCGGGGGGCTGCTGCAACTGGCTAGATCGAGCACTAGCAATGCCGAGAGGGATTCGCGTAAAGTCCTGGTAAAACGGTGTCGCCTGAGCCTGGAGCCCTTTGTGCCACTCAGTGAGCTAAAGTGCGGCGAACAGAAGGTGACCGTTTTGCGACTGAAGACTTGGATGCAGTTCCTGGTGGACAAGAGACTTTTGCATATAGTGTCTGGTCTGATCCGGCGTGATGAAGCTCGACAAGAAGCCATTCTGGCTCAATTTTGGACGAACTACAAAATCTCGCATCCAAAGCATCCTGTGTTCGAGTTGGAGCGCCAAGGCCGTGTGTGTCTGAGTCGCTGTGCACTTTTAGTCTATCACGGTGACGAAGGGCGTGGACGGCGTCGTATACCATTCTTGATCACCAGCTACTCTCCCATATTGGGTCGAGGCTCCGAACCCGCAGACAAATATCGGAAAAAGCACGGCATCCGTAAGGATTACGCCAAGCTGACCACCAACCTGAAAGGTCACTCTTTCACGAACAGATTTTTGCAAGCTGCGTGGCACCACTCGAGGTGATTTTGGGTTTGGTCTTGCGAAAGAGAACTAAGAGGAAAGAGTAGCGGATATAGGTATAGGTGGATTGGGTGTTTGAGTTGGGTGGGTAAAAGATGAATGGCATCTAAATCAGGTCCGTATAATATATCAATCTAGAGTCCGATCGGTAGGAAGGTGTTTAGCTAGGTAGGTATACCAGGTAGGTGGGCAGGGTATTATATGGTTATATAGGTATATAGCCTGTTATATGATATTCCGAGGTTGACACTAACAGTTTCTGTTGCTTAACCCTTTTACAACAAGCCGAATTGTTAAGGCAACTTGGCCAAAGAAAGTTTACGAGGATGATCGGACATTTGACAAGCTTCTTGGACTTTGCAAGAAAGACAGCGACTTCATGTTGCATCATGGGGTGTCTGACCCGAAGACTGGGAAGCAGTATTTTGCTGCAATCCTGTCGGTCGTGGGCGATTGGCAATGGCTGGTAAAAGCCGGCAAATTGACTCGTAACTACAACCATGTCGTGAAGAAGCCGCAGGACATCGAGGAGCCGCGGGGGATTTGCCATCTTTGTCAAGCAGGCCAAAAGGAACACAGCTTCGAACAATTGCAGACAAGGTCTCCTTCATGGTTACAAACGATTGGCCAGCAGGACCCGTTTGAACAGCCGTCGCCGTTGTCAACTCTTCCACACGAACCAGGCGCGGCGGCTTCCTTGTTTAAGTACGACGTCTGGCACACGTGCCACCTTGGAGTATGCAAAGCCTTCATTGGTGCAGCCCTGGCATTGCTGAGTGACCTTTATGAAGGCCGAAGCAAGGACACGCGTTTTGAGCAGCTGAATCGCGATTTTATGGAGTGGTGCAAACGAAAGCATCGGCAACCACTTATTACAAAACTGACGAAGGACACAATCGGCTGGGAAAACAACGCGAACTTTCCCGTCGCGTCTTGGTACAAAGGCTCTCTCTCGACGACATTTTGCGAGTTCATCGAAGACATGACAAGGGGTCAGCAGTTTGACGATCAACTTCTCACAAAGATTGGAGAGGCTGTGCAGTCTTTGAACATCTTCCTGAAAGGCCTCTACAAGTCCGACGTTTTTCTGGAAAGTGAACACGCTTGCTATCTTGGTGAACAGGGACTCAGATTCTTACGACGTTATTCTTGGTGCGCCACAGAATCTGTGCGGCAACAGCGCTGTTTGTTTTTGATTCTTCCCAAAGCACATTGTCTTCATCATATATGTCTCAAGGACTTAGTGTTGGATTCGCGCCAGTATTCGAAAGTTGTAAATCCGATCATTTACAGCGTGCAAATGCTGGAAGACTATGTGGGACGCAATGCCAGGTTGAGTCGACGCATCCACCCAGCCTCCGTCACAAAGCGGGTTGTGCAAAGACATCTACAGCAAGCCTATGCGAAATACAAAGAAATCGGTTACCTGGAGTGATGACACGCACCAGCCGTTCGGTGATGACACGCACAAATCGAGAAACCATGTTTTAGCACATCTTAGTGTCTTGCAGCCTGTGTACAGACTGGGTCTCGGGCATGGCAGCAGCGTCAAGACGAGCCCGGTCGTCCAAAACATCAGGTTCGAAGGGACGTGAGGGCTTGAGTTTCTAAGGTGTTCGGGAGCAAGGTTGTGGTCTTCTCTACGTCCAATTTGGGACTGGCAGGATGGAGTGTTGCTTCTTTGCTTTTGTGGACTCGATGCTGAGGTCTGAAGCCTGTCCCCCGATCGTGTAAACCAACACCTGTACATATAAGCCTACATTAACCATCAATTGAGTTTAGGGTAACTGAACCAATCTGACAAAGACTTATCACAACTCCACAAGACGACTAACATAGAAGTTGCTAAGTTCTGCCTCAACCGAAAACCGAGTTTTTCTTGAGCCTGATGTAGGAACCCGGTTCTGA
>CAJNJA010010735.1:0-2500 GCA_905231915.1 Symbiodinium necroappetens | reverse complement strand
TGCTCGAGTTGGTCCAAGCCAGCAATGCATTGTTGACGAGGGGGCGGCGGAGCTAAACTGGCAGGTTACCTGGGCCACTGATGCTGCCGAAGAAGCACTGGCCCTCCTTACAGCAGCCACTTCAACGGGGGGGAAGCAAACATATAGCGGCTGAATTCCCCCGCCTAGGTACCTCCTAGATGAAGCCTCTACAGGAGTCTACCCACACCGGGGGGCCGTTGAAGAAGTGCATCCAACAGACGCACAGAGCAAACACCACGCGCAGAACGTGACCCTCCCAACGCCGCTCACGTCTACCTCGCCCAGAAACAGCTTCTCCGTCTACTACCTTTCCTGGAGGGGGAGATGAGGTCTTTGAGGGATCAGGCAGTATACGACACCTGGCGACCTGGACGGAAACACATTGGGGAGGCGCAGTACAACTCGTCAGCAGCGAAGACGAACCACAGCAAGCACCAGGGGGACCGGCAGCAGAACCACAAGGAGGTGACGATGCACATGGACAAGATCTACCAATATGATTGATCATCTTACTTGGGGGCTCCAGAGTCGGGGGCGGTACTGGTGTTTGTGTTGCAGTAAGTAGGACCTCTTTATGTGTCAAATGCCAGTCGGAAGCGCATCGGAAGAGAGCCTGCCTCAGTCGAGATCAGGCCGCGGTAAAGTCTCGCCTGAACGATTTTGTGCCTACTTGTTGGGGTCATACCTCACGCGTCCCACATTCAAGCGGCAGCTCGACTGACAGTGTGAAGCTCAGGGTGGGGTGGGCAGGTACAGGCAGTGTCGCGCAAGGCTTGAGTTCGGGTGGCAGGTTGGGCGGGGGGAGTCTAGCGCAAGTTCTCACCAGAGCTCGAGACAGGATGACCTGAATGATGCTTTAGGGTTTCCGTTCCAGTGGTGATGGTCTTAGAAGGCATGTTTTCGGGGGGGGTCAACTGAAGGCACATTCAGGGAACGTGGATCCCACTCACCCCGAAAGGGGCTTATCCGACATACAGACGCGTGCCACGGGGGTAGGCCTTCGGGCCAGGGCTCCTTCGGGGGCTCATACCCCAAGCAAGCAAGCAAGCAAGCAGGCAAGCAAGCAGGCAAGCAAGCAAGCAAGAGACAGAGTGAGAAAGAGAGAGTCAGAGAAAGAGAGGGAGCGAGAGCGAGAGCGAGAGAGAAAACAAGAGAGACCGGGAGCTAGAGCGAGAGCGATAAAGATAGAGAAGCTTCTGTACACTTCAAGCATCACGAACTCCAGAGTCTGCATCGATCAGATCTGTAAGTACCTTGGTTCATCTTCACACGTCCCGCTGCAGCATTTCCAGATCTCAGCTGCAAAGCCTCCTCATTCTCGAAAGTACATTGCCGCATGCCCGAGGCCACGGCTTGGGAGCTGGTGCTGAGACAAGTCCCAAATAATTAAGTTCTACATAGGGCCGCTGGATGCACCTAACTCGTGAAGTTGAATGTCTGATGACCGAGCGAAGACTCCAACTTTGCAGTTCGAGATATCATCATATTCATGTTCCAGACCTGTTGCTTCTGCTCTTGACCATGGAAACCAATTACAAATATACTTGGTGTCTTTGCATCAGAAACCCGCCGGACTAGTCGAAGCACTTGCTGTGCTGCGATCGGTGGGTCATGCATGATTGGTTTTTTGTGGTGTGGGAGTGTGGGACATCTTGTCTTTTCATCGCTTGGCTGCCCGACGGCTGTGCCCTCTATTTCTTGATTTGATTTTGCACGATACCACACAGCCCACCGCTTTCCTTTGATGAACGTGCTGCCGGCAATCATCGGAAGCTACAGTAGCACTTCAAGTCCAAGAATGCACGAAAGTGCGTTCAATCCGACTCTTGTTGCACCTTGCCATTCTGCGAAGATTCGGGACATCGCAGGTCATGCTAGGATGCCTGCAATCCGACGATCCATCTCTCGAGGCGGGGCTGCCGATCAATTGTTGGACTTTTTAAGTGTTCAGAAACAGGAAGGGGCTGTCACCCTTTTCTGCCTTATCTCGAGCAGCACGCTCCATGCCCCAACATCTGCGTTCGTCCTAGCCAGACAGGAGTCAACAAATAAGACTTTCCCCAGGCCAGCACGGCAAAGTTGCAGGTAGCTTGTCTAATCCCAATGCTCACGGTGAAGCTGTCTGCGAGCAAAAGCTATATTATTGAAGGCCGAAACCTGAACTCGACGAGCTGTTGCACTCAACATCGCTTGACCTGAAGGCTGCTATGCTCAACGAGGAGCGGGCCTCTGAACTCGAGGCACACGGGTGTGGGGTTTGTGCTTGGCTGGGTCAGGTTGTGTGTTTGTCTGTCCGTCTCTGTCTCTGTCTCTGTCTCTGTCTCTGTCTGTGTCTGTGTCTGTGTCTGTGTCTGTGTCTGTGTGTGTGTCTGTGTGTGTCTGTGTCTCTGTGTGTGTGTCTGTCTGTCTCTCTGTCTCTCTGTCTCTCTATCTCTCTATCTCTCTCTCTCTCTATCTCTCTATCTCTCTATCTCTCTCT
>CAJNJA010010734.1:0-11563 GCA_905231915.1 Symbiodinium necroappetens | reverse complement strand
GGGTTTAGGGTTTAGGGTCATGGTTGAGTTGAGGGGAACCTCTAGCATGCAGTTTCTTCTACATGAAAGGAGGTCTCATCTGGAACTCGATGCCCGAAATGGATACAATACATGTTCTCCTAAATGCACATGAAGCCCCAAATAGCCGCCTTACCTGTGAGAACAGCAATGGTCTACAAGGGGCCTTTCGTGTTTTTTGGCACACTGTGCTGCGAGCAAAATCGCACAGATGGAGAGCCATGCTTGCGTGGTTCGCAAACCTGAGCCCGTGTGAGTCAATGAAGTGAAGGTACGCCAGGTGCAATACTGCTGATGATATAAATCCTGCATGACGTTAAAGACCCTAAACTATGGGAATTATGGTATATTCCTTATTATGGGTAATGCAGGATTTATATCATCAACCGTAGTGGTGCAGCCACGGCATACGACGTGGCCACAAAGACTTGACAGCCTACGCAGGTATCAGCGTCTGCATGGTCTTCCGGGTGTCAAGCGTAGCCTCTAGGCTCTATGGTCTATGTTCTCTCTTGGGTCTTCGAGGTTTAGCGCCTCGAGCCTGTAAGGTCCAAGGTCTTGGCCGGGTCTATGTTTTAATGGTTGAGGCCGTTTGATGACCCGACATGATGATGCCGAAAACCCAAGACTAGCCCCCTAAACCCTAAACCCTAAACCCACATGATGCCGAGAACTCAAGACGAGCCCCCTTTAAACCCTAAACCCTAAACCCACATGATGCCGAGAACTCAAGACTAGCCCCCTAAACCCTAAACCCACGTGATGCCGAAGACTCAAGACTTAGCACATCTGCGGGCAGGAGAAGCTCGAACATGCTGAGTGGAAGCTCGAGACGCCGGAGCTCGGGGGGGGGCGGCGCCAAATTCGTGGTTTTGAGGGTTTTAGGGTTTAGGGTTTAGGGTTTAGGGGTTTAGGGTTTAGGGTTTAGGGTTGCTCATTTCAGGTTTTGGGGGCTTTGGGAGCAGGTTACTTTGAAGCATTAGGGAGTCAGCTCAGGATTAGGTATTGTAGGCAGTGTTTGGAGCTGTTGCAGGTTTTTTTTTGTTTTCAGGCTTTGGTGCAGCGGCAGTTTTACTGGCTTCCTGTTCTCACAGCACTGGCGCAGGAGTACGTCCTGCACGGAGAGCTGCAGCAAGCCTATGCAAGCCTGCGGGACCGCTTCAGAGCCAAACGCATCTTCTGGGGACGGTTTGGGGTCTAGGGATTCGACAGTTTATCGTCGACTCAACTTCGCAGTAAACTTCGTAAGCCGTAAACCGAAAATTAGCCCTTTGAAAGCTGTAAATGCTCGTAGAAGCTTTGTAAAGCTTTATGATAAGCCTCAAAACTAATAACTTATTAAGAAGTGCTGTAGTGGCACGAGCACCGGAGCACCAAGGTGACAGAGTCAAGCGCCATCTGTTTTCACACTATGGCTCCCGCCAGGTCATAGACCTTTGACGCTAGGGTTTAGGGTTTAGGGTTTAGGGTAACACCCTTATACAAACAAAGCTAAACCCCTTCGCCCCAGACTGTAAGCCCTACACCCTATAGAGGTAAAGCCCTAAAGCCCTAGGCTTTCCATCCCAGAGCAAGCTGATCGCTTTTGCTTCGAAGTTTTATTGGAGGGCCGGGGTTGAGGATTGAGGAGTTCATGGTTTTTGGCCTTGGGCTTCCGGGGTTTATGGATTGATGTCTGTAATGCTGACTCGGTGCGAAACCGCTGAAAAGTTTAGATGCCTAGGAATCAAGCAAAAAGGGCTCTAGGGGCCTCTAGAAACCCCCTGCTTGCGTCATGTTGCGCATAAAACCCTATACAGCTCAGGGTGTAACCACTCAGATGAGCTCCTGATTGCCAGGACAGAGAGTCCGAGGTGCGCATGGAGAAGGACCCCTAGACCCTAAACCCTAAACCCGAAGACCCTAAACCCTAAACCCTAGGACCCTGAACCCCTAAACCCAAAACCCTAAACCTAAGACCCTGAACTCTAAACCGGCTTGGGGCTGGGCTGGGGGGTCAAGGCTTCCAGGAGAGAGGGAGTGGAGTTTTCATCAGCTTCGGCATTTGGGGTTGAAGAAGGTGTAGAATAGGAAATATGGGGGCCACAAGTGCTTAAGGGATGAAGAGGGGCCCTAAACCCTAAACGTTAAACCCTAAACTCAGGGAATGACAGAGATCTGTTTTCCAAAAAGTGCACATGGGTCGTTCTCTAAACTAGGATCCAGTTTAGGGTCCTTTTTGTGAGAGTGCCGTTCTTTTTGGGGATTTAAAAAGGAACCCTAACAAAAAAAACAACCTAAACCCTAAACACCCTAAACCAAGCCCTAAACACCCTAAACCCTAAACACTAACCACCCTAAACCCTTAACCCTGAGCCCTAGACCCTAAAATGTCCAAAAAACCCTAAGCCCTAAGCCCCGTATGTTTGCTTATGGACTCATGTACTGAGAACCTAAGATCCTCATCTTGACACGAAAGGCCCTAGACCACAGAACCTAGCTTCCCTGAGCCCGAAGCTAAACTTGAAAGCCACTGTTGTTTGGGTTTGGGGTTTAGGGGTTTAGGAGGGTTTGGGGTTTATAAGGTTTTAGGAGGAAGGTTTGGGGTGTATAGGCTTTTAGGAAGAAGAAGAGATGTGGGCCTGAGTCCAACAAGGCCCGTCCTTTTTCCAGCATGGGCCCAAGACTGAGACACACAACAGGCGTGATCCCACTCTGCCGGACGCCTCTGTTTTGCCTTGCCGAGTGTCTGAGCCCTACACCGAATTGACCCGCTTTGGGCTCATCAAGAGATTGAGGCAAACCGAATAGCCAAGTCCTTAGCCCCAGACTCTGAGCCCAATCCCAACAAGGCTCCAAGGTTTAGGGCTATCTGCAGACGTTTTGACCCCAACGTAGTAGTCGAGCTTGTTTGCGTGCAGCTGTTTCCTCTACCGGCTTCTACCCTCCGATATTATTCTTCTTTTGGGTTTAGGGTTCAGGGTGGTTGACCAGCTGTGAAGCTACAGTTGCGGTTGTATAAACGAAGCTCCAGACCGTAAGCCCCAAAACCCCAATGTCTCATTTGCCCGTGGTTCATAAGCCCCAATACCTAGAGCCAGTCATACCGACACGGAGATCTTACAACAAGGTCGGTAGATTACGGCCCCTACCCATAGGTCCCTAAGCAGTTCCTTTTTATGGTTCATACTTAGAATCCTATAAAGGTAATCCCAAAAAGGAACTACTTAGGGGCCTATGGGTAAAGCCTAAAGCCGTCGCGAGGACCGCGGGGAGGCGATCTCCCGTGCGGCGGAGCAGAGGGTGGAGCTTCTGCGCAGCCCAGCGTATAATTTCATGAACCCTAGGGGGTTTAGGGTTTAGGGTTTAGGGGTTTAGGGTTTAGGGTTTAGGGTTTAGGGCCAGGTACCTACTATATAGGGTACTAGAGCCCCTAGGGCCCTATATAGTAGGTACCTGGAGGGTATTAGGGTAAAGTTTAGGATTTAGGGTTTAGGCTACTGCGATTTCCTTATAAAAGGGTAGGTTTGTCCGTGTCCCGGTAGACACATTTTCAAACTCCGACATCTTTCCCTACACCCCACAAGCGAAAGAAGCCCTAAAACCCTGAATGATGAAGGCATCCCTAGCATGGTTTCGGGTAATCCTCACGGGGTTTCGGAGTCTTTAGGGCTCTAGGAAGCCGACTCCCCCGGCTCATGGGGCTTAGGGTTTCCAAACTCCGGAGCCCAACATCATATCTCTTTACTCCAAAAGCAGGGGTTTAGGGTCTAGGGTTTAGGGTTTCGGGGGGAATGTTGTCAAGCCCATAAACCGTAGCTTGAAGCAAAACTTGACCCGAAACCCAAGGCCCAAGCTTCAAGGCTCCGCCCTCAGCAGTTCCACACCCCCCCAACTTGCCCAACCCCCAAGCCAAACGCAAGCAACGAACTCAACGTTTGCTCTAAATCCAAAAGGCTTTTGAACCCCAAAACCCTAAACCCTAAAACAAAAAAGACTTTAGAACCCTGTGAAGCCCTTTCCAAAAGCCTTGGAGCCAGACTCAGGTACTCAGACGCAGGCTCTCATGGAGCAGACTCGGATCCAGGCTCTCTTCTGGCGTTTCTGTTTAGGGCTTGGGGTTTGGGGGTTTAGGGTTTAGGGTTTAGGGGTTTAGGATTTATAGGGGTTTAGGGTTCAGGGTTTTAGGGGAGTACCAACTTGTCGAGCCGCTAAAGCACTGGGATCTAGACATGAAAATAGGGGGCGATGAAGCACAAAGACGCTGTTGATCCCCTTACGTGCCTTGTCAAGATTTTGGCGGAGGCCGTTTTGAGGTCTACCCATAGGCCCCTAAGTAGTTCCTTTTTGGGGATTACCTTATAGGATTCTAAATATAAACCATAAGGAAGGAACTACTTAGGTCTATCAGGAAGTCTGAATCTCCGGTTTCGCAGGGTTCAGGGCTTCAGGGGTGGTTTAGGGGGGGTTCTGGAATGCGGCGCCAACCCCTAGAAGCCTTAAGTTGAGAGCTTGCGGATGGAGGTGCGAATCAGAGGGTGGCGCCTCAGAGGATTTGGTTGTAGACTGCAGTGCCTTCGAGAAGCCACCTCCTCACAAAGCCCTACTATCAAAGCCTAGAAGTCCTGATGCCCTGAGGCCTAAACCCTAAACTCTCCATTTACCCTCTATTAGACCCTATAAGTACCCCTTATTTGAAACCATATACCCCTGTTTGAGGGTACAAGGAGGGTCCTGGATTTCAAAGCACCAAAAGCTGACTATAGCCAGGCCGCGCAAGCAGCATTCGAGCCTTGGGATGTCGTTTCTTTTGCTTGCTGAGAGGGCTTTGGGGGTTTAGAGAGGCTGGAATTCCTTGACATGGAAGTTTCAGCACGGTTTAGGGTTTAGGGTTTAGGGCCGGAGTATAGGATAGGGCTTAAAGTTTGCAAGGCATAGATAGGCTCCTTCGAACAAGTGGAGGGTCCGGAACTTTTGAGTTCAGGGCTTCCGGGCGTTTGGACTTGAACGGGGTCTGGGGTTGTTCTTGTCCCCGCGTGGGTGATCTGCAGTGGTTTGGTTGTGCGTCTTAGGGTTTACGGTGTCCGGCTTGAGGGTCGATTCCTTGGGCTTTTGAGGTTGCAGGCAAAGTTCTGGGGTTTTCTGTTCAGCAGCATTTAACTGGACCTTTTTCATGAGGTTTTCGAGGCCACGACAAAGAATGCCGTCACGTATGATGTTCATGCAGACTTGAAACCACCGACAGGAGTATCGCGAAGTTTGGGTTGGCCTAAACTCTAAACCCTGGTGTCAGAAAAAACCTAAACCCCTCTAAAGCCTAAAACCCCTAAACCCTAGGCCGGGACAATTTCTCGGACTGTTGAGATTCGGGATTGAAGTACCGGTTTGTTGACGAACCGCACACCGAAACGAACAGAGAAGGGCATGCAAAAGACCGAAACCCAAAGCCCAAAAGATGAGAAGGCATGAACAGCAGCAACAGCTTGAACTCGAACACGCATTCTGTATTCTTAGGGTAGCTTAGGCCTCCTTAATATAACTATAGGACGTTTAGAGGAACCCCCCGCCCTGCTAATTATTGAAGCCCCTGTTTTTTGACCTTGCTACCTACATGGTGCTCGCAGCCCAGGAATACAGCCAGGAGCAGCAGCGCACCGAAAACCTGGATGAGGAGACGGTCTAAACCCAACCCTGAAGCCTATACCCTACCCTAGAAGCTCGTCTTTGTGTCTTCATTTGTGTTGGCACATGATTCGGTTCATTCTCTCTCTGTCCAGCTTTATCTCTACGTTGATCTTCGTCTCTCTCGCTCCCACTCGCTCTCACTCTCACTGTCGCTCTCTGTCCTTGTCCCAGTCTCTTTCGTGGGCTGTCGCTCTCTGGCTCTCGCTCTCGCTTTCGCGCTCGCTCGCTCTCACTCGCTCTCACTCGCTCTCTCTCTCTCTCTCTCTCTCAGTCTCTCTCTCTGCTTTTCTTCTCCAGGGCGTGGGGATTTGTGATTCTGCTGAACGTCAGAAACCGACAGTCGGAGTCATCTGAACCCCACGTCTGGTGCCACCACCTAGGCGAGTTTCGAAACGAGACTTTGACACCCTCATCGAGGACAACGACAGGGATGTTGCAGAGAGGAGGCAGGGGTTGAGATGAGGGCTGCGGAGGAAGAAAAGGAAGCTCGAGGCCATCAAGATTTCATGGACACGAGACGAAGGCTTCCTCGCCAGCCTCAGTCCCCAGGAGCGCCAAGCCTGGAAGGACAGGGTTCTCGATGATGCTCCTCAGCCTCGAGTTCTCGAGGTGGAGGTGGCGAGTGTAAATGCGGATGCGCAGAGAATGTCACGAAGAGTTCGTCTTCCGTTGCCAGGGTCAGGGGTTGGAACGGTTGTGACCTTGACTGCCACCATCACGGAGGAGAACGAGCTTTTGGAAACGTGCCCGGCAGTTCCACCTATGACCCCAGAGTTGGTGCCTCCGGGGGTGAGTCCTTGGCAATGTGCCCTCCTTTGCATGCGCTTTGGGCCAGCAGGAGGCACTTCGCCTGCGGATTCGGAGGCGACAACCTTCCCTGGCTGCCATCCGGGCCCTCCGCTGTGACTAGACATGAGCAAGGGTTGGGGTTTGAAGGGCCGGAGACGACCTTTCCATGCAAGCGCACGAAGCGTTGTATGCGGCCTGGCAAGCTGGGACGGTTGCCTTGGAGGAGGTGGAGAGGGTTCACGGAAGAGGGGTGCGAGATGCTTGAGTTGCAAGGGGTTGTTACGGCAGAAAGCGGTGGACACCTTGTCGGAAACACCGGAAATGTAGCACAACGAATGACCTCTAGGTCTTCCGTGTAGCAAAGCTCCAAAACACCCTCTGAGTCAGACCTTCAGACCCCAAACCCTCAAGCCTCAAACCTGCGAATCAGGGTTTCTGGTTTGCCTCAACGGTTGAGTCTCAACCCTAAATAGCCATACTCCCTTACAGGATCCTACATGTGACAATGAGTTTGTTTTAAACCCTACAAGGAACTACAATGGAGAC
The DNA here is from genome assembly GCA_905231915.1 of Symbiodinium necroappetens. NCBI lineage: Eukaryota > Dinophyceae > Suessiales > Symbiodiniaceae > Symbiodinium > Symbiodinium necroappetens. The sequence continues at coordinate 4,546 of CAJNJA010010734.1, read as the reverse complement.
TATAGGCAACCGTTGCTAGGCAACCTCCCACAAATCCCTTTAAGCCCTAAGCCCGAGATCCACGATCCATAAAGCGTAGACCCAAAGGACGTCCTTCTAGTAGCCTTTCTGGTACTCTTGATAGCATCCCTTGTGTTATTCTTTATGGTAACCCTTCCGGTACTCTTGATAGTAGCGCTCATGCTAATCTTTATGGTGACCGGTAATCTTGATAGTAGAACCCTTATGGCAATCTTCATGGTAACCCTACGGGTAATGTCCATGTACACCCTCAAAAGAAAGGAGCTGGCAGAATCCGCGGCCCGGATTCGCGGAGTACAGGAAGAGTTACTGGCGTCGAGGCGCGAAGGGCTGAATACAGTAACCCAAATGAGTAGTAGTCTTAGTCACGTGTGGTCCCTATTGTAGTTGATTAATATAAGGCATAGATGGGAAAAACAAAAAGTAAGAACACATGCATATCCCTTGCCTGCCGGGTTATGTCTCTATACTGTATACAAGTTATGCCCACATTTGTCTGTGTGTGTATTTGTATGTGTATATATATATATATGTACATACACGTGCATTTGTCGATTGATCGTTGGCTTAGGGGCTTAGGGGTTCACCGGCATCCAAGCACATTCAGCGTCGGTCCTTTGAAATGCCTCAAACATCCAGTGCTCAAAAGATTTATTAACTCAGGTTCCGGGCTACACCCTATTCCGAACTTACGCCTTGGGCTCACCATGGCCAGCCTTGCTGGCCAATAATTTCCCCAGGTTGGAAAGGCTCTTCGTCCGGGTGGTTTGTAGGATGTTGTTTGTCGAGTCCACGCCGGACCCAGCGAAAAAGAAGGTTTAGGTCAATCTAGGATTCTCAGTTAGTTGAGATCAGCTGTGCTACTAAAGCTTATATGTGACATGTCCTGAAAAAACGCACACATGAAATGCGAAACTCTTACATCCTGACCCCGTGACAAGCCCTAACACTGTCAAAGCGGCGGCTTCCGATGTAAAGCCCCGAATCCTTCAACCGCCCAAATAGCCCCAATCATGATTCCAAGGACTGAGAACCTGAAACCGCTACGGAGCCTCGACCTCAATTTCCTGAGCCCCTAAAATGCCCAGGCAAGATTCGCAGGTCTTGTTCAGCTCTGGCTTATTTATAGGATGTATGGGACAGGAACAGTGCACTGGGCTCATCACTGGGTGACGGGCTTAGCGTTTTAGGTTTTAGGGTTCATTCAACAGTATGTTGTACAATTTGGCAAAAACACTGTATGTAACACCATTCTGCTTACTGTTGTACTTTCATCATTATCATTATCTTACTTTGTTGTGTCCTTCCTTCTTCGGGTCTTTCACTTGTTGGCTCTTTCTTCCTGAACCGTGTTTAAATCTGTCGATGTGTTTGTTTTTAGGCGGATATTTTTCTGCCCCTTTTTTGCAACAGTCTTTTAGTTCGATGGTTCTGCATGTCTGTATTTGTTTGCTCTATTCTGTTATTATGTCATGTCCTTCTATGTCTTTCGTGTATTCGTTAAAGCAGAACCTCGCTATTTCCCGCTTGGGGTTACGTTCTAGGATCCAAAATGTAAAGCTAGTTATACAAAATGCCCTTATAAACCCGAAACCATAAAACCCTGAAGCCCTGAAGCCCTAAAATCCTAAAGCCCTAAAACCTTAAAGCCCCAAAGCCCTAAATCCTAAACCGTAAAACCCTAAAGCCCTAAACCCTAAAAACCTAAACCCCTTTTTAGGGTTACAGCGGTTACAAGTCCTGAGTCGAAGGACTGAGCTGCAGCTGGTCAGCGCAGCTCCTTAGCAGCAGCAGCAGCAGGGGGGGGGGAAATTTTTGGGGGGTTGGGGGCTAGGGCTTACAGGGTTTTATAGGGCGTGCAGGGATGTTTCCGGGCTTACAGCGTTTACAGGGCTTTTCTGGGGATTATCGGGCTTTTTATGGGGATTATAGGGCTTATAGGGGTTATTGGGCCTACAGGGTTCATATAAGGTTTACAGGGCTTCGGGGTTATAGGGTTGGGGGTTTAGGGTTTGCAGCGGAAGGGTAGCTGGAAGGGAGGTTTAAGGGGTTTTAGAGGGTTTAGGGTTTAGGGTTAAACTCTTAGAGGGTTTAGGCTTCAAGGGTTCAGGGTTTGAGGGTTTGGGGGTTGTGTCGCCGGAACATGGAGAAAATGATCTTAAGTGGATCTTTGAGCTTTCGGGTTGTAGGCTTGGTGGGGTTTGGGCTTGACAGGGGCTGAGGAAGAGTGCGGCTACTCTGAATTCTCTTACTTAAGCTTCTAAGTAGTGACCGTGGCTATCGGTTCACTCAGCCCTTTAACCTTACAAAAATGCACAAAGTCATAAAGCAACTAGATAAATCGCCATAAATCCAAGCCCGAAACCCTCAACTTGAAATAACATTTCCAGGAAGCAGACCATGAGCAGCGAAACCTCCGATCTGCGCTGGGAGCTTCTTGGCACTCTTCTTTTGGGGCTTTTGGGAGGATGTTGGGGTTGACGCTGTTTAGACAGGGGTTCTTTATCGGTGTTAATAGGGGTTCCGTAGGGTTTCATCGTGTTTTGGGGTTCAGGTTCAGGGGTGTGTGCCTTCGGGTGGGCTCTTGGGAGCGTTTGCTGGGTGTCTCTCTGGAAGCCCTGGACCGGGCCTTCCGTGCTGAGGAGCAGCTCCTTGAGTGTGAGCAGCACTGCACTCGCCTAACATGCGATCGCCAGCAGCAGGACCCCGAAGATGCAGGGTCTATAGGGTTCGGAGTTTAGAGTTTAGAGTTGGGGGGTTTAGGGTTTAGGGGTTCGGAGTTTAGAGCTTAGGGTTTGGGGGGTTTAGGGTTTAGGGTTTGGTGCGCAAGGCGTAGCTTTTAAGGGTTTAAGGTGCCCTAAACCCTAAACCCTAAGCCCTGAGCCCTAAACCCTGAACCCTAAACCCAAAACCCAAAACCCTAAACCCTAAACTCTAAACCCTAAACCCTAACACTAAACCCTAAACCCTAAGCCCTAAACCCTAAGCCCTAAACCCAAAACCCCCAAAACCCTAGACCCTAAACCCTAAACCCAAAATCCTAAACCCTAAACCCTAAACCCTACATCCTAAACCCTAAACCCTACATCCTAAACCCTAAACCCTAGTAGGGTTCCTCGCAATCTGGCCTCGGGTTCGAAGAAGCTGCGGGTGAGTTCGGGCTTCGCAAAGGCTTGGCAAAGGCTCGAGGTTAATATAGGGGCCCTAATAATTAGAACAGGGTTTGGGGGTATATCGGTATATTATACTTTAAGTATAAGAAGGAACCCCACCAAGCCCCTATTCTAATTATTAAGGCGAGGTCAGCCGTTGTCTTGCCTTGTACTACACTACAGCTTCTGGATCTCAGATTTCGATTTACGGTTTAGGGTTTAGGGTTTAGGGCTGATGTCCCCTAAACCCCCTAAACCGCATGGAAGTTATGGGGCCTGCATCTCTCACCCTACCGCGAGGCTTGCACGCATTTAGGGTTAGGATGGAGCCTTTCTCTCCCCTTCCTAAAGTCAAGGCAAAGCCTTCAAGCGAAGACCGCCTGCACATGCGGCAATGAAACTTGCCCTGCACATTGCCCAAACTTCATTTTCAAATCTTGTACAGCCTAAGCCTTATAAACCCGAAATCTTCAAATCATCAGCCCTACATGGGCAGTTCCCGACATTAGGGTCTCTTGTAGGATCCTTTGTATAAGGGTGCCGTTCTTATTCTGAGGATCTAAAAAGGGACCCTGGTTAGAGAACTACCCATATCCATCCTGCGGCATCAATCCTAAACCGTCGCCCTAAACCCTAACCCTAGACACTAAACCCTAAACCCCAACCCTAAAACCCCAACCCTAAACCCTAAACCCTAAACCCTAAACCCTGGACCCTAAACCCTAAACCCTAAATCCTAAACCCTAACCCTAAACCCTAAAACCTAAACCCTAAACCATCGATGCATCTCGAACTCTGGGAGCTTCCAAAGTGCCGAATAGGTTCTTTTGAAGGCCCTAAGATAAACAGAGTCATTACAAAGGCTGCTATAAGGGCTACTACAAGGGTTGCTCTAAGGGGTTATTACAACGCTTGCTATAATGGCTACTATATGGCTAATTTTCCCTCAGCCCTGAATCAGCGCCTGCGGGAGGAGAGTGTGGCGGCCTGGCTCCAAGATTCCTGGAGAAGGCGGATGCTTTCGAAACAGTTAGAGTGGAAGGAGAAGTGGTCGTCGTCTACGTAGAGGTGGTGGTGGTGGTGGTGGTGCTGCCGGTGGTGGTGGTGCTGCTGGTGGTGGTGCTGGTGGTGGTTGTGGTGGCGGCATCGTCGTCGTCGTAACAGCCGTAGCAGTATGAGTAGGAGTAGGAGTAGAAGTAGGAGTAGGAGTAGGAGCAGGAGCAGGAGTAGGAGTAGGAGTACAGTAGTAGTAGGAGCAGTAGGAGTAGGAGTAGGAGTAGGGGTAGGAGTAGGAGTAGGAGTAGGAGTAGGAGTAGGAGTAGGAGTAGGAGGAGGAGCAGGAGCAGGAGCAGGAGCAGGAGCAGCAGCAGCAG
>CAJNJA010010733.1:0-14038 GCA_905231915.1 Symbiodinium necroappetens | reverse complement strand
CTACTACTACTACTACGACTCCTACGGACTGCCCTTCTTCAACTGCGCATCCTGCTGTCGCTGGTGCTGTTGTTGCTGCTGCCCCTCCTGACTCTACTACGCCTACAATCCTGCTACTCCTACAACTACTACAACTACANNCTACTACCACCACCAGCACCACCACGACTACTACTACTACTACTACTACTCCTACTACTACGACGACGACGACGACTACCACTAGTACTACTACTACTACTACTACTCCTACAACTACTACAACTACAACAACAGCTACAACAACAACAGCAACAACAGCAAGAACAACTACTACCATAGAATCATCACATCATCGTCGTGGCCATCGTCACCATCACCATGACCATCACGGGCATCACCAGCACCATCATCATCATCATCAGCATCATCAGCAGCATCATCATCATCAGCAGCATCGCCATCATAACCGCCATCATCACCACCATCATCGCCACCATCATCACCATCATCAGCATCATCACCACCACCACCATCACCATCATCATCATGATCATGAAGCTAGAAACATAGGTCACAGTGGTATTTTCTCCCGATGCTGCCGTGTGGCACAAGTCAAAATGCTCGTAGTCTGGTTAGGAGGAGTAGTAGGAATAAATACAGCAGAACGCAGCAGAACCAATAGGTCGCGTAATTCTACCGACCATACATAACACTGGCATAGGCAGTGGTAGCTCATAAGATCACGAACTCTCTGCTACAAAGAAGAATAGACTTACTTTACAATCAAGTTAGCATTGCAGATCATCGGCCACCATGCAAACAAGAGGAAACTTGCTCCAGCATGCGGAACTGGCTTGTTGCTCTAACCCTCGGTGCGGCCGCTTTTGCCAAACCCTTGCCAGAAACCCACAACTGCACAACCTGGGCTGCTTCAGCAGCGACTCTCGTAGTGTACCCGAATTCGCGCGAGGAGGCGGTGGCGTACTTAGATAGGCACCCCTGCCAAGTGCTTCAGACTTTCGGACTTCTGCATGACACGGACCGCCCTCCTGTCGTAACGTGTCTTGTGGCCTCGCATTGGAAGGGCATTTCGTGCTTTCAGGGGCAAATGAGATGGGGTCAAAATTATCGTTAATGGAGTTTCGTGTAGAGGGTAGTTGTTGAGCCGGAACCCCAAGATCGATAGGGCACGCGCTAAAACGATAGGGTTGCTTATACTTTGGTCCCCGCAAGTGCCTTAGGCGAATTCTTCGGACAACGATAGGGGACGCGCTAGTTCAAAAGCATAAGCAGCATGAACAAGTAATTTTGACGCAGACTCAAATGCCTTCAGTACATTGTCCTGTTGAAGTATGTTAGATGTAGGTGAGGCAGCATTGTGCCAGGCTTATTGAGCACGAACCTGGGCATTTGATCCTGGGAGTGAGCTCCTTGCCGGGCGCCCAAAGTGCGGACGGTTGCCGCAGATTTCTGCAGAAGACAGCAGCAGCAATAGTTTCGGTTGGCAGTCTGTGCCTGTGGCCGTTGCATTCTTTTCGCTCATTTTCTCCTGGTCCGGTTGCAGATTCATCTCGTAGTGTTTTTTCACTGATGCTTGCTGCTTTGTATTCTGCATCGTTCCGTCTAAGACATCCGTGGCCTGACGGTCACTTTGTAGCTCCGTCTTTCGTAGGCTGGAGCTGGGCGATGCACCCATGAGACCAGGCGCCTCCCGGCCTTTGGGAGTTTCGGGCAGAGCAAAGGAAACCAAGGCACTGGTTGAAAACCGAGACGGACAACAGGTCTCGCATTAAGAAACTGAGCCTGTTCGATTCGCCCTGCCTCAATCCGGCAGCTGACAAGGGTCAGCCGCAGAAGTATAGATTTTCGAAGAGCCGTCCTCGTGCTGGATGTTCCCTACCAGCCATGGTTTGCCCTCCGAGAGCCTCTTGGAAGGAGATGCGGTGACCTTAGATAGGCTGCAGCCCGTGAGGCAGCTCAGCGTGAACAGCGCCCGAGTCTTGTACAAGGAGGTCAGAGCTGTTGAGAAAGAGCGCTGGCTTGGCTTAGGAAGTTTGGGTTTCGATTCAGCTTCGATAATTCGATAGGATGAAAGCGAAGACTTCACACCTCTGGAGGTCGGCTTCATGATTGATGGCTTCCCAAAGCCCGTGGTTCTGGCGGATGCCCTTGTCCCAGATTGCCCCATCGTGGGGGCGTCGGACTCCTTCGCAAAGTTGTGCGGCTACTCCCGTGATGAGATCTTGGGGAAGAACTGCCGGTTCCTGCTGAAGGATGTGCCAGGGTGCTGCATCTCCAGATCTGGGCGCAAAAACCTACGGTCGATGATCCGCATGTGCCGGCTCATTGGTCTTTCTGCCATGGGAAGCACCAGCTGCTGTCAGACCAACCGCAAGCGCGATGGTGAGACATTTCTTAATATGTTTGCCGTGGGCCTTGTCCTCCTTGACGAGCATCCTTTCTTGGTGGGGGTGCAGTCAGAGATGGGCACCGCAGATTCAACGGCCCACGTGAAGCAGGACCAGCATGCTCTCATCGAGCAGATCAGAGTGATCTTGCAGCAGGGGCTGTCAGAGAATGCTTCAGCTGTCCTTGCAAAGGAGCATTTCTTGCCACCTCGACCACGGAATCTTGCCGGATCCCCAGCCTTCTCCCCCACAGCCCTGACGGAGCGGGTGATCCTGCTGAACGACAGGCGCACGGTAATGAGACGAGAGCCTTGCGAGATCCCAAATGGTTGTGTGGTGATCACTGAGCAGCCCCTTCGCCGAACGCGGCAAGGGCTCTTCTTTGCAGTCCGGATGGAGGGTGTGCTCCGTGAAGGCTGGCACACGACCTGGCCAATGCTAGGCATCACTGAAATCCCGCCAACTGATATGGTTCGGGATGGATACCCTCTGCGTGCAGAGTGGTGTGCCAAGAGCGTTTGCATTGGTGGTGAATTCCAGGCCTTTGTAAGGGAGAAGGCTCAGCACTTCGACGGACATCGGGCGACGAGCCCCGATGAGCTTCAGGTCTATGAGGGACCCAGGCCACGCTGGCAGAACCGGCCTACCACGCCCTGGGACCTCGGTGAGGGAGATGTGATGGGCATGCTCTACACGCCTTCGGGGGATATCCACCTTATGATCAATTATCAGTCCGTATTGAGTGTCTCTACTGGAAAGCCCCTGGCAGCTCGAGATTACTATGCCTTGGTGGATTGCCGAGGCCAGGCATACGAGCTTATGCTGCTGCCTTATGAAATGCCGGTTGTTGGCTACATGCAGGAACTTGCTCTGCAGCCCCTCATCAGCCACAAAGTTGTGGACCATGTGGCCAGAACGGCTGCCAGCCGAGCTGTGTCATCATGTACGTTCTCAATCTCCATTGCTGATCCCTCCTTGCCGGACATGCCCCTCGTAGCGGTCTCCCGTGCCTTCGAAGAAATGACGGGCTACACCTGCGAAGAGATTGTTGGGCTAAACTGTCGCTTCCTGAACCACGACTGTGAGATGGCAACCCGGCAGCGCTACGATCTCAGAAAGTCTTGTCAAACAGGAAAGGCCTTCACAGGTCTTCTGCAGAACCGGCGCAAGTCGGGTGAGCTCTTCGTGAACCTTTTGGACCTCCGAGGCCTCAGCGTCGCGAAGGATGCGGAGACTGGCGAGGACATTTGGTACCTCGTGGGCATCCAGTCCGATGTGACGAACCTCGTAGAGCGAGAGGGCCAAAGACACAACGAAATCAGAGAGCGCCATGCAGCCGAGCTTCAAGATGTTGCAAACAACCTGCGGCGGGAGCTGCAGCGAGAGTTTGCTGAGCTAGCGCTGACCTCTCGGACTTCAGGCAGGGAAGAGTCTGAAGCGCACGTAGAGTTTGCAAAGCCGGCTTCGCCCGAGAACACGGTTATTGTCCCTGCCGCTCCGGGTATTGAGCGTGGACCGAAGCCAAACCTGGTTCCTATGATTGCCTTGCTATCAGAGCCAGCCTGGATCAAACAGGATGCGGAGGACGACGACAGTGAGCCCGAACAAGTGGACCGTCATGCAAAGAAAACTAGCCATCGCCTGAAGACGTGCTCCAGCCTCAGCAGCTTTCAAGAAAGAGTAATGTCTGTTCCCACAGTTTTCCGCCGGCAGTGGTCTTTTACTCCAATTGCTGGCGCTTTTGTGCTCGGCATCGGCAGTGCCCTGATCTGCCAGCTCCTGCTGCGTCAGCGGAAGTGAGGTCTTGTGGCTTGCAGGTCCATTGTACAGAACGCTGACTGTAGACTACTGCACGAATGGAATCTTCCTTTCTGCGTCTCTGCAGTGAGCAGGCGGGTGGTCATTTTCGTAGAGGTGACCGGGAAGCCGTTTTTCATTCTGTCGAGCGCCCTTGCACGACCGTTGCCCGGAGTACACCGCGCTCTTCAGAAATTGAGCCTTCATGGTTCATGTTTGGCAGACTGTTAGAACTGGCATGTCGGCGTTTGCATGTATGTGCAGGCGCTGATGATGAAGCTCAAGATGAGCCACCGGAGGATTCAGTCGACTCCTGTTTCAGGAGGCTTCGGAACATCTCACATTGTGAACAAGGGGCATGCTCTGCTGCCTAGCAAAGTAGAGGGGGCCTCAGGCGAAGCTCGTTTTCAGTGGTTCACGGTCGTCTCGAAGTTACAAAAGCGCCAGATAAAAACGCAAGCAGAAGTGTTGGTTGCAGGTGGGGGTTTGCGGAGCCTCGATCTCAGAATCAGGTCTCGAGTCCTGTGAGCTGTGCCTATAACTCTAAAAGCCGCAACCGAGGCTGCGGGTGAAGCCTCTGGAGATCAGCCACCTTCAGACCTTGTGCCGCCAGTGGACACGGAACATGCCGGAGCTCCGTGAGCAGGCCTCGAAAGTCTGAGGACCGAATGGGGCAGGGGCCTTCTGATGTTCGTTTTCGTTTTTGGGTCCTCGGAAGTTAGTTTGCCCTACAGCAAAGCAGAGTTCGCTGAACCCTGCGCCAGAGCTAGCGTTATGAGGTCCTTCAGACACATGACTACACTCTCTAACGACGCAGCATCGTGAATCTTTAGAGCTGTCCAGGCAACTACACGACAGTCGCGTGAGACAAGTGCGGCTGTACGCTAAGTCCTTGTTAAGAGAAGTCCTCCCCTGCTCGAGGTGGAGGCTGAGATGATCCAGCCGGACAATTTCGACCTCGTTAACAGCCCGCAGGGACCTCGTATACCTCGTGGATGTGGACCACCGCCTGCGAAAAATCTGGCATATGCAAGCCCTCAGCTTTGTCATGTCCCCATCTCCCCCTCTGACTGGATGCAAGGCCCTTCTAGAATCCAAGAAAGCCTCAAGAGACCCATTCTGCGAGTGCGAGTCCGCAAGCCTCGAAGGCTCACGGCCATCACCGTGCTGAGGGACCTGGTCCCGAGATCCCCGTCCGACAGGACTCTGGGCCGCCGTTCCTTCCGTTGTTTCTGAAGAAGGATGTTTTAATGGCTGCCGCCAATGCCGCCGACCCCCCAGGCGTAGGGCGGCGACGCGGCATGGATGTTCAAAGCCCTGCAACTTAGGAGCTTAGGGCTGTGGGGGCCCCCTATAACTTTAGAGTTCAGCGCCTTCGCGGTATGCTGCGGGTGAACCTTCAGGAGGAAACACGCCCTAAACAGGTTCAAGGTTCATATACGACATAAGGGGTTCATGTTATATGCCGATATGCCTGGGGCGCTGCTTTTACGGGTCGATCGGTGCTTCAGGAAACCCGCAGCCATGGCTTGTAAACTTCACTCTGCCCGATATTTGGGCCTGCCTCGGCCTTGAATCTGAATTAAATGACAATTCCCCACCATATTGGTCCAAAACAAGGCAGGCCGGGCGCGGCGCGCCGAAAGCGCGGCGGGTGTTGTGGTGGCTCAGGGATTTTCGGCATGCTTTGGGCGCTCGGGGCGCTGCGGGGCCACAGTAAGGGCTTCGGCCTGCACAGCAAGGCAGGCCGGGCCGGGCGCGGCGTCTCGGTGAGCGCTGTGGACGCTTTGGGCGCTTGGCCGCTGTAGGAGCAAGCAGTCGTGGGGGTGAAACCCAACTTCTGGGTGCCGGCCCGGGTCGGCGGATTATAAGTTAATCTCGTATACTAGTCGTATACCATAGTATAGTAGATCAGGGGACGGCAGGAAAGGAGACTCAAGGAAGCGATCTGGAACGGGGAATCTGACGTCTCGGTGCTTCTTCTTGAAACTGCACAATTGAACGCTGTGATTTGAGTCTGTCATGGCCTCCAGCTTGTTTTTTTTTTCCCTTTCGCGTTTACGCAAGTTTCCTGAACCACTGGGCACCAGGCAAAGTAGGCGTTTGCTTAGTGTGCTTATTGTTTCGTGTCTGTCAGACCAGGAAGCAGAAGTTGACACGCTGCCAGCTCGATCCTCAGCACGACTTTCGAAGCCGGCAGCACTTCGGCACTGCCTCCTTTCTACGAAGACCTGGAAACTCGAAGGGCAGGAATGTAAGGCGGAGTGCTGAAGAGCGCCAAAGAATCGGTGTCCTTCATTGTCCTATGAGGCTCTACGAGCAGATGTTTAAGCGCGTCTTCCAGAGCCGGCCCCCCTACAAGCCGGAGCGGGAGCATCTGTCCTTCATGAAGTGTGCGCCGTGTTCGCCTTCGACACAAGTCGCACTCAGGCTACCAAGCTCTGAAATCCCACGACAGCAAAGCTTTCGCCGAGCCTGGGGCTTTGCTTGCGCATTCCAGCGCGGCGTCAATCAAGATAAGGCTGAGTACCGGTTGAACCGAATGGTCGTTTCAAGAGCAAACTGATCCCATGCCATGGCACCCCAGGCTTCACAAGCAGGGTGTGACGGTTGCAGTGGCCGAGCTCGCCTACGAAGGCCTAGGTGCGGGCGGACAGTGGACACGGGGTCTGTAACAACGCCCCCCGATCTGTTGCTGGAAATTCTGGGGGGGAGTTGAATCTCGGGATGCTCTGGCCAGTCGCTTGCCCAGCCAGGCCGCAACAGCCGGGCGATCAAGGCGCACGAGCCACTGCCTCAGGCATTGTCGCATTTTCTCATTCTCATTAGTCTCACACTCAGCCACCCTTTGAGTGTCGCAAACACGCCCTCTCAACGTAGACTACCGAAGCACAGTGGAGTTTGTTGTTGATGAGTTCAGCTCATTGTCGCTGTCGTTGGAAGACTGCGATGGCCACCTGCTCAATGAAGAGACATATTATATAGATTCATAGATTAGGCTGGCCTCCTTCGTTGCCTCGCTGAACGTCAAGGAGTTGGTGGAGCCCATGGAGAAGCTAATGAAGCCCCTCGACGAATGCAAAGGATTTCATGTTTCAATTTCATCTTCAAGGGGGCGGGTACTCCGTTATGCCCAATGTGAGTGGCCTGCATGTACTTGAGGCACTGGGCCCAAGCCTGTTGATCTGCAAGTTCGCCTGACAGATGCATCGTTTGTCACGCAGAAATGACTGGCTTCCTTTCCGGTCGTAAGGCTAGCGCAATCTGGACAACTGCTTCTCCTGGAGGTGGCTGGAGCTGTGCCATTATTGTGCCAAGCACATGACGGTTGAGCATGACGCAACTCAAGCCCCGGCAAAGTGTGTCTTGCAGAAGGAGAAGGACGGTGGCCTTCGATTCCGCTACCCCTCCATGACACGCTCTCAGCATCTCTCAGTGCTCAGCAGCATCGCGGGAAGAACTGCTTAGACTTTACGTTCTCGAGCTTTCAGGCAGGATTTTCTGGCGGCACATTGTGCCTGGCAGCGCCTTTTGGAGGGCAAGGGCTTGCCGACATGGCTGGTGCAGGAGCAGATATGGCGGTGTGTGTAGACTTCGGTGCATGTCGTGCCTCTGGGATGGAGGGTTGTTCGTCTGGTTCAGCCGCTAGCCAGCTAGTTCTTGATGCGGTGCTCAGTGAGACTTACACCAACCACCAACATCTACCAACTGCAAGCCCTTCTTGGCACGCAGCTCCACTCCAGGACTCTCAGCCCAACAGCCAAACAGTGACGTATGCAACATTCACGGCTTCCCGCACGGGCAACCATGGAAGGCGATCCCTGACACTGCCCCGTAGTTCTGATCCAAAGCTTGATCAAGATGGCTCCTTTGCGCTTGCTCGTGACCGCACCCCCCGGGACCGGGAAGACGACTCTTTGCTCAAGCGTGACCTGGCTTGCACAAACTCCTGTTCCTTTCTTTTTTGGGGAGCTGCGGCTGTAGCGGCGCATGAAACAGGTCTACAAACGCCTGGCAGCGCAAAAGGACTTGTGCCGCTTAGCAAATCATGGTTAGAATATCTCCTTGCTTCAGCACAGAGTCGAAGCAGTTTCTAGGTCTTTTGGATGGCTTCCTCATGAACGAGCGAAGAGAGCGCGGGCGGCGAGTTGGTTTCGACTGCGTCTCCCTGGACCTTAGAAGTCGTGCACCACTGGCTGATGCTGACGGGCCCAAGACGGGCTACATGGTCGGCAACCTGCTGTGCAGAAGCATGATCAGCTACTGATGCTAGCTGCTAACCTTAGCAGGTGTCCACACGGAGCCTCTGCATCCATTCTGCTGACCTGGTGGCCCAGGCAAGTACCACGTGCAAGTCGAGGACCGCAGCATGTGTCGGTGTGCTCGTTGCTCAGCCTGATTTCAACCAAACTACAAACTACGACTCGACACTTCCTTGCGTCGACTAGGAATTCGAGAGGTTCACGCTCCCCGTCCTGGACCGTGTGCTTGCGAAGCAGGCTGGCAACAGGCACACGGTCTTCATCTTCGACGAAATCGGGAAGATGGAGCTCCTCAGCAAGGACTTCGTGGCGCGCGTGAAGCGACTTCTGGAAAACCCGGACCCAAAGCTCCATGTGCTGGGGACCGTGGCCATAGCTGGGGGTGGCTTCATCTCCCAGAGCAAGCGGCTTTCGGGAGTAGAGGTGGTGGAGATCGATGTGCATACCCGGGATGAGAAGGTGCGCGAGCCCTGCCCTAACTTGAGCCCCCCCCCCCCCCCCCCCTATAAGTCCTCTCGCAGGGCAAAGCTCCTGGCAGGTTGGGGAGCTCGCAGCCCGCTTCGAGGAGGCCTGTGGCGGAGGCGACCCCGGGCCGGGTCCGTCAGCTCCGTCTGGTCGCTCGGGTCCGTCCTCGCCGGAGCGCGACGGACCAACCAAAGGCCGCTGGCGGCCCAAGGCGAAAGTCGCCGAGCCGGCTTCTGCTCAGAGCGCGACAGCCTCCTTCCTTCCACCAGATCGTGCTTCCAACGCCCATGGCAGCGGAGCTGTCTGTGCTGTGGCCATGGGAAAGGCAGCATACGGGCAACTGGGCCGAGGGGAGCCGCTTGTATCCAGCGGCGATGTGCTTGGAGTTCTTGGACTCGGCTCGGAGGGCTCGGCGGTTTCCTCGGTTTCCTCCGCCTCCTGTGGTTTCGACCATACTGGGATCGTTACCTCGCAGGGTCAACTTCTGCTCTGTGGAAAGAACAACAAAGGGCAGTGCGCCCGCAAGTCCAAGGGAGTACGGGGGGACAAGGATGCCCCAGACTTTTCGGAAGATTTGGCTCTGCCTCAGGTTCCTGAAGGCCTGCCACCACCAAGTAAGGTGAAACAGGTTGCTTGTGGTGGCGAGCATACACTTGTGCTCATGGAGACCGGTGAGGTCTTGTCTTGCGGCAGCAACGCCGCAGGGCAGCTCGGTCTAGGGCAGAGTGGGCCGAAGATGTCCGCCACCCTGAGTCGAGTTAAGCTGCCACCTGCAGATGCAGTGAGCGCGGGCTTCTGCCACAGCGCGGCCATCTGCAGCGATCGGCTGTACATGTGGGGCGATTGTAACCAAGGCCAGTTAGGGCTGGGAAGGCGGCAAAGGCAGATCGCCGAACCACAGTTGGTGGACGTGGGGGGTCCTGTGCGGGCAGTGGCATTGGGGCGATGGCATTCTCTGGTGCTGAGTCTGGGAACAGTTTGGGCCTTCGGTTGGGGCCGCTTTGGTGTTTTGGCCCAAGGCCAGAACATGGAGAACCAGCTGCTCCCCATGAAGATCGAAGGCTTGCCGGCGCCTGTTCACATCCTGGCCTCTGGTGCCGTCCACTGCGGAGCCGTTTGCGGACCCGCGCGGGAGTGTTACATGTGGGGCCGTGGAAGCCTCGGCCGCCTGGGCTTGGAGTTGGGCTCAGAGGCGAACGTTGCCAGGCCAAGGCCAGTGCCAGGTCTGCGAGACGTCACCGCCCTGGCGCTGGGAGGTGACTTCTCAGCCGCCCTCACTGCAGCTGGCGACTGGTGGGTTTGGGGGAAGAATGAAGAGGGCCAGCTTGGACAAGGAGACATGAACCGCGAGAATGCATGGAAGCCCATTAGGGCTCCAGCCCTGGCGGGCTTCCGACAAGCTGCTCTCGGCGACTGCCATGCGTTGGCCTTCCGGTAGTAAGTTAGTGTGTTGTAATGTAGTGTGAGTCTTATTTGCAGTAGCTGTCGCCGGAATGGAGAGAGACGATGTTGTAAGCACAAGTCCTGCCTGAAGGCCCGCAGAGGACAAGTCACAGCTTCGTGGTAGTTACGGGCGATACTTCAAGCGCACACTTGTGCCTGTCGATGCCAGCATTTTCCAGCAACCACTGCTGCTTGCGTTTCGGAAAAAGCTGTGGCAGCGCTTGGGTTCTCGTATTCTGGGCCCAGGAGAACGCTGCTGGGAACGTTTCCGAAGCTGTGACGAGCTGCGCCAAGTTCTTTTGCCTGCAGGTGCCAGTAGTACATCTTGTTCGTCGAAGTGGTGTAGGATATGGCTATCTGGATCTTCAACTCTGAACATGTCAAATTTGAGTTTTAACTCGAAACCAATTGAACGCAGGAGACTACGTAGCAGCGCGCCAGTGTTGAGTCGCACTGTTCAGCGCTGCATCTGAGATCTTTGTAAGCGTTAAATTGCATCAGCTGTATTGCAATCTGACGGATGCGCAGGCAGAGGGCAAAGAGCCGTTGAAGAAAGAGCTTCTGCTCGAGCTCCGCGAAGGGTCTGTGCCTCGAAGGGCTCAGCAGGCTTCCCAACGAAACTGCATGAAACTGCGTTCTGCAATCTGTCTGGAGGCTGACCTTTCTTCTGCAGACCATGTGCAAGGCTCACGATATCTCACGATGTCCAGTAGATGCAACTTCTGTTCGCACAAGGCGCACGCCTTGACCTCCCTTGTCCGTCAACGCCAGGCCGGAAATGCCCTTGCCATCCGTTGCCTGCTCGGAGTGGCCGTGGCCTGAGTATTTTCGTGTAGCTCGGAGCATTTCGGACCGTCGGGCGCTACTCATGGGCTGGTTTGGAATCGCGCACAATGGCCACTCCAAGGGCAGAAAGTAGCGAAGGGACGTGCCGAAGAGCTTAGAATTCCGTTTGGTGCAAACATCTACAAACTTCCACTGCTCAAGACAGCGCTCCTGCAGAAATCCCCTGCGCTTCTTTGAGCACACCAGATCGTCCTTCTCTGACCAACTGATGGTCGCGTTGGCCGGACGTTGTTACGGCTGACCATTGGAAGAACAACCGCTTGTCATCAGCTTTGCCCAGTCTCCTTAGGGTCGTACTCCGGTCAGGGAAGGATGGGAAGGGTGTTGCGCGTCGGGTCTGAATTTTCCTCCCACCCTGTGCACATCATGCTTGCCGCGGGGCACCGCTTGCTGAGGCTGCCGCGGGTGCCCGGCAACAACTGATGGTTCCTTGGCTGTTTAAACTTTATCGGAAAGTGGGTACGGGCACAAGTTGGGATGCAGGATGTGCTTGCGAAGCTGCTCAAGCGCATTCTGCCAAAGATGCCGGTTTTTCAACTCATCTATCGGACATATTTTATACTTTGTTGTTGTGTTGTATTTTCCGGCCGCCACATCTAGGCGATGCACTCGCCCTCCGGCGCGATCCCAAAACTTCCAGAGCAAGTGGCAAGCGCTGCGTTCGGAGTTTGCTTCAGCACTGGAAAAAACAGTGGTGTCAAGATGGTCGACTCTTCCGGTCGTGCTGAGGTGTGAACCAAACTGGCCTCCACTTTGCAGCTGTGCATGGGCACAAGGAGCGGTCCAGTCACCAGTCTCATGCGACAGTTCTGGACGTATACACAATACCACATACCCTATTCTCGAACTTAAGACCTCTAGGAGTCATGGGGCTTCCCCGAAGCGTGCACGTATCGTCTCTATGAGCCCGAAGAGTGAAGGCATGGAGTTTTGCCGCGAAAGCTGACGGCCCGGAAGCTAGAAATCTCCGGTTTGATGCTTTTGAAAACAAACTTGGTGTTCCAGGGAGTCATGCCATGCCTGAAACACAGCCGATCCACGTGCAGTTGGTTGCCTCAGGAAGTGGTTGACATGCTCTTGGAGTTAGCACCGGAGCCAATGCAGCTGTGTGAGGGCCACAGCTGGTCGCTATGCTGCCCCAATAGCGGTTGGTGTTCGGTCTTGAATGTCTGTAAATACAGTGTGTGCTGACCCATACAGTTCCTGTTTGAAATAAACCCTAAACCGTCTTGCCATGTCAAAAGTGGATTTTCGGAGCATGCCGGTAGCGTCAGTTGGGGAAGGCCGCAAGTCCCACGGTCCTCCCAGGCCAGGCAGTCAACGCCGATGGTATGGCACCTCTGCATTGTGCAGCGAGGGACGGCCACGAGGCTCTGGAGCTCCGCGTTGGGTGAGCTCCAGAGAGGTTCTGTGTCTCAAACTTGTGCTGCAGACCACCGCGCGAGCTTTATTGAAGCGATCTTCGAACGGCTTGGCCTTGCCTGCCCCTAAACACGTCCAGCATTCCGTGTCTTGGATTCTGGTCTGACGTACTGCAGGCTGCAGATGCCGCAGAAGAACAGCTCTACACTCCGGCCGCCACCTCGGAAGCACAGCGGTGTTTCCGAGCGCAGTCTAGGAGCAAGGGATGGGGTGAGAGGCCACTGCACCTCGCCGCAAAACACGGGCACGTGGTTCGTTCCTCGGTCCCAGCAGCTGAAAAGCAACTGGGCCGAAGCCGCCTACCGACAGGCTGTCGTGAAGTGCTTCCTGGAGTATGCACCAAATCCCACAGCAAGAATCTTACTCGGGCTTCGTGATCTCATGAAGATACAGTGAATGCTGGCTTGACGGTGAGGCTCTCTGCGTTGAGTCCAACAGTGCGGGCAACACGGCCTTGCATTTCGCAGCAGCAGGAGGTCCGGTGCTTGGGGGATCGTCTTGCTCAACCTGTTGCTCTTGCCTAAGATACATTCACACCTGAGGACACACGGTGTGCGTGCAAGCCATCTTGACCCATGCCGGGCGGGGCGCACGGGCAGTTGTCTTGTCACTATGAGCGCTGTCGCCAAGTCGGATGACTCTCGGTTCTTTTGGTCCTGCTGTGCCGTGGTGAGGCCCCCGGTTGCCCTGCCAGATCGTGCCCTTCTGCTGCTGACGGCTGTAAATAGATTTGACCGGCAGACTGCCCGACACTTGGAAGGCTGCTTCAAGCTTTCAGTTGACCACCTGCGATGCTGCGAAGGCCCTTCATGTGGCGGCTGATAAAGGGGAGAATGCCGTCGTGGGGAGCTCAGATGGGTTGAAGGCAGTGTTGAATGAAATTGTTGGAGTCAGTTAGCACAACAGACCCCGAAATCAAAATAAACGGACCACAGAAGAGCGAACTGCAACCTCTCCCTGCCGCAGAATCAAGAACACGGTCGTAGAGCAAGAAGGCTCAAAAGGAAAGAGGGAACTCATGCTCCGTGCTGAAGGTAATTCTATCGCTGAAGGCGTCATGTCATTTGAGAGTCATCGCGGTGAGCTGCTTTGAGGGCCTTGGCGTTCGAATTCAACAGTTCTTTGTGTGGCGGAGGTGGAACTGCTCCTGCAGCTGGCGCCGGACAAGGGCACACTGCTGGCTATGTGATGGCCCAAGCATCGGAGCACCGGGCGCGGCCGGTAGCGGGGGGGGGGGGGGGGAGGGGGAAACTTCGGTTCACAACTATTCAATGCATCTGATCGGTCATCGTTCGATCCGCATCATACTGGTGCAGGTCCGGCATACCTCCGAGTTTCAAGCAATCAGATTCAGTGTTTGCCCAGGTCTGACAAGCTCGGTCAAACCGCCCTACACCTGGCCTCGGAGAAGGG
>CAJNJA010010732.1:0-14038 GCA_905231915.1 Symbiodinium necroappetens | reverse complement strand
TAGGGTTTCGGGATTAGGGTTTCGGGATTCGGGTGTAGGGTGTAGGGCTTAGGGTTTCGGGTTTAGGGTCCGATAAGGGTTCCTAGAAAGGTTCGAGAGTGTGTATCGAGTGTGCGGCGGATGTTGGCTGCAAGAGTGCAGCCAACATCGACCCTGGTTTGGTCTTGACTTCTTGACGGGGTCGTTTATTGCGAGAACCCATAGCCTGGCGACCCAAATCCAGCCTGTGGTGGACATGCGGGTCGTTCTCTCAAGTAGGGTCCCGTTTTAGGGGTCCTTTTTTTATAAGGGTGCCGTACTACGTTGGGGATCCAAAAAGGGGACCCTAATTTAGAGAACTTCCCATGTCACAGGGTCTAAGGTGTAGAATTTAGGGTTTAGAGTTTCACGGGAGCAGTCGAAAGCAACGAACACAAACACCAGCAGCCTCAGCCCGCGGCGGACATGGCATGTGTGAAGTTTGGAGTTGCCAGACAACAGCTGCTGCAGAAAGCTGCGGGGGAAGCGTGCAAAAAAACGCTTCAGTTCTCCGCTTTTGGTTTAGGGTAGCTATGATGAGGCTTCAGTGACCGTTAAAGCCTCTGAAACGAGGTTCAAGATGTCTTGAGGGTCCAAGGAGCTCCAAATAGTAGGGTTTCAAAGTCCAAAAACCGTTCAGGGTATGGATTTTGGGACCTAAAACCTTACTATATGGGTACTCGGACCCTCAGGGGGATTATGAGGGCCCACAAATGGCTCCAAACCTAAACCTTAAACCCTAAACCCTGAACCCTAAACCCTGAACCCTGAACCCTAAACCCTGAACCCTAAACCCTTGCGGAGCAAGTTTTTTCTCGGATTTCGAGCCTAGGCTCATCTTATTGGAGGCCCCTACTTGGAGGTTCATGGGTAGTTATATATAAAAGGGGTTCATAGGGTTCCTTTAAGGGTTCCGTTAAGGGTTTAGGGGTTTAGGGTTTAGGGGTTTAGGGTTTAGGGGTACATGGGTAGTTATAAGTGGGGTTTATAAGTCCCCGAGTATGGGTTATAGTTATAGTTACCCTACTTTTAACTCCACTTATAACTACCCATGAACCTCCAAGTACAGGAAAGCCGCCTCTTGATTTTTTGGCCGCTAAGGGAGGGTTCAAGGTTGAGGGGTGAGGGGATCTTAGGCTCGACCCTAAGTGACCCTTTTTAGGGTTTAGGGTTTAGGGTTTAGGGTTTAGGGTTTAGGGCTACACCATTATAAACCCCTGCTAAACCTAGGCCGCTTCTTTACTTCCCATCATTCAACTCTTGTTGTGGCCTCTGCAGTTCACACATAACGTGGACCCCGGGGACCCCTCAAGGTGTCTGTGGGGGGGTCCTTGTTCGGGTTCCTGCAAGGGTTACTACAAGGCTTACTATAAAGGGTAGCTGTAAGAGTACTAAACTGAATAATCATGTAGAGAACTGATGTAACAAGACACTTCTTTAATGGTCCTAATAGTTGGGATTCCTCCGACACCCCTCTCTCGGACGATTCCTCGGCGATGTTTTACGCGTTGCCCTTCTGTTCATTCTGAGACGTCTATCAGAGGCTCCTGGCCATCACAGATTAAACTCGGTGCAGCCATCGCGGCAACCTCTTACAAGTTCAACCTCTTAGGAGCTACGAACTTCTCCACGAGTCGTACTTCTTGACGCTCGCCTTACAAATCTGTACAAGTTGACAAAAATGCTCCATCGATCGATACATATATATATATATACAAATTCTACAAAACATCTTTGCCGGCAGCCTCTGGCGGCCTGCAAAGCCATCAAGTCTGCAACTTCAAACTTACAGCGGCATGCCCTCGCCCTTCAGCTGCTCCACCCAAGCTGCGATGCGGTCATCGGTCTGGTCATCCTCGTTGTCTTCATCAAGAGGAAGCCCCAAGAACTTGCCATCCTTCACCTGGACCGTATGCGGGCGACTAATCCAGAAACCTCAACACCTAAAACATCAGGCTGTGTTGGGTGCATGAGATGTCATTAGATGCTTTCCAACTATTCAGATCTTCTCTGTTTGCTGAAAGCACGGAGCAGCAGTTCCCCGGTCAACCGAGATGTCATCTCGAAGCCAAAACTGTGCTCGTTCATTGCCCGGCCACGCTCTTGGACTCTCCGTAAGAGTAGCCAGACTCATCCACGTAGCCGACCAGCTTGGCTCCCGCAGCTTGGAAAGCGTTGTGAAGCTCCTCAATGCCATCGCAGAAGTTGTCCGCGTAGCTTTGGGAATCGCCGCAACCGAAGACAGCGACGACCTTCCCTGTGAGGTCGTACTCCTCTGTAGGCATTTTGGGGGAGGGAAGGAACCGTGTGAAGACCATGCTGGGTGAACTACTCGGCATCAAGAACTCTTAAATCCTTTCTAGGCAGGTTCTGCGACTTGCAAGAAGCATACCTCACTGGGACTTTATACAGGCCCCCTTATGCCTTATGCACCCCTTGACTCCTTGATGGTGTCAAGGTAGTCATCCCAGGTGGTTCCAGAGCGATATTCATCTGCTCCTGTGTTCCAGATAGGGCGCCCTAAACCATGATCCCTGAAACCTAAACCCTACTGCTCCTGTGTTCCAGGTAGGGCAACCCGCGATCACTCCATCCAGCTCAGAGAAATCTTCTCCATCGTAATCCGAGGCTTCCAAACCTGTCGGAATAATCAGAATGGTACTAGTAATAATAGTAGCAGTAACAGTATTACTCTTTTTAACGATAAAGATAATCACAACAACAAATAGGAATAAGAGCAAGCGGTTATGGGTAACAGTAATAATCATAGTGAAACAAGAATAAGCAAGAGTATAAATAAATAACAATAATAAACAATAAAAACAAGAACTAGAATAAGAACAAGCACAATAAGGACAGTACCAATGGCAATGACAATAACAATAGCAATAACGATAACAATTCGTACAGAAAACTCTTGATGCTTGCGTTCGGTCCATCACGCAACTCTCTACCTGCGGAAACCTTCCACCAAACGAGATTCTCTTCTTGACTAGGCTTGGGGAAATTACAACGGTGGGGCTTTAGGGTTTAGGGTTTAACCTTTGGGCTTTAGGGTTTAGGGTTTGGGGTTTAGGGTTCGGGGCTGCTCACATGATTTCCTCAGTCTCGATCTTGAACCACCTGCAGTTACAAACGAACCCGGAGGGGACCTAGGAAATAGCCCTTAAGGGGGATTCCTATCTTGCACCCTTTAGTAGCATGGTGTCCCGAATTAGGGGTTCTACTTTCTAGATCCTCCCCGAAGGTCTGGGAAGGCGAGAATGCTTCTCTACAGAATGCTGTCCACACCTGTGGCTTCCGCCAACTTGGAAGCGACGGTTTCGGTGTTGCCCGTCTGCGTTGCATAGAAGATTCCCACTGCCGCTCGCGCAGTACAGGAGTTCCTGAACTGCTTCTCCGGGCAACGGAAGGAGGTTCGTGGGCAGGTATTAGGTCTAGGGAGTAAGGGTGTAGGGTTTAAGGGTCTAGGACTTAAGGGTTTATGGGTTTACTGGGAGGTTCATGGGTAGTTACAGGCGGAGTTGTAAGTCCCCTAATATGGGTTATATCTATAGTTGCCCTACTCATAACCCCACCTATACCGACCCATGAACCTCCTAGTAGACTCTTTAACGATCGGAGCTGCTGAAGGAAAGTCTTGCCGAAATCCGCCCCGGCTTCTGCCTACCGAAGGCCTTGAGCTTCTGCTGCAACGCGCTGTGCAACGCAACCTTCGGCAAACGGGTCCCTGCAAAGGAAGGCGCGGTCCACCGCAGGAAGGCCAAGGATGCAACGAGCAAGAGCAAAGCGGAACGCGGGGCTTTGGCCATCTTAGCAGCAAAGTCAACGAAAGTAGCGGACTGTCACTCTACCACCCTGGGGCCAACAACTGCCCGGATGCGCTGATTCGTCTGGAAACAGCACGAAAGCATGCAGGGGCTGGTCTGTCTACGCTACAGAGATCAGGTCGTATCATCACGATTATGTTCCTTGTCCCAGACCATCATCTTCCTGAAGTTCAACACTACCAACATCTTCGCCATCATCGTCAACCTCTTCTTTACAAGCACGCTCTGCAGATCGTTGTCCTCATCCGATCTTCGTCCTCGTCCTCGCCATCTTCATCATCGTAGACAGCATCACGACCATCAGCAGCATCGACGGTCATCGTAATTGACACAGCATGATTCTGACCGTCACAATGTTCGTTAGCATCTTCAACATCATCACTACTGGCAACACACCACGGCCGACATCGACAGAATTATACCATCAACAACCACAACCAAGCCGACGACGACGACGACGACGACGACCACGACGACGACGACGACGACAATCACGACGACAACGACAACGACAACGACAACGACAACGACAACGACAACGACAACAACAACAACAACCACGACCACGACGACAACAACAACAACATGAGCACATTCTTGAGCCTTACGAAACCCTACTTACTATGATCAATATCGTTGACATCGTTATTGCCATTACTATTGCTATTATTCCTAGGATTATAACAGGTTAGAGGGTTGAGGCTCTACATAAAAGTCACTCTTTAAGTTCCCATCATTCAAGTCTTGTTGTGGCCTCTGCAGCCCATAACGTAGGCCCCTAAAGGTTTTCGTAGGGGGCTGTTTAGAGGGTTCCTGTAAGGGTTGCTACAAGGCTTACTAAAAGGGTTGCTGTAAGAGTACTAAACTTACTAAACTAAAGAATAATGTAGAGAATTGATGCTTTTACAGAAAGCTTGTTTTAATTGGGATTCCTCCGACACCCCTCTCTCCGACGATTCCTTGGCGATGTTTTAAGCGTTGCCCTTGTTCATTCTGAGACGTCTATCAGAGGCTCTTGGCCATCACAGATTAAACTCGGTGCAGCCATCGCGGCAACCTCTTACAAGTTCAACCTCTTAGGAGCTAAGAACTTCTCCACGAGTCGTACTTCTTGACGCTCGCCTTACAAATCTGTACAAGTTGACAAAAATGCTCCATCGATATATATATATATACAAATTCTACAAAACATCTTTGCAGGCAGCCTCTGGCGGCCTGCAAAGCCATCAAGTCTGCAACTTCAAACTTACAGCGGCATGCCCTCGCCCTTCAGCTGCTCCACCCAAGCTGCGATGCGGTCATCGGTCTGGTCATCCTCGTTGTCTTCATCAAGAGGAAGCCCCAAGAACTTGCCATCCTTCACCTGGACCGTATGCGGGCGACTAATCCAGAAACCTCAACACCTAAAACATCAGGCTGTGTTGGGTGCATGAGATGTCATTAGATGCTTTCCAACTATTCAGATCTTCTCTGTTTGCTGAAAGCACGGAGCAGCAGTTCCCCGTTCAACCGAAATGTCATCTCGAAGCCGAAACTGTGCTCGTTCATTGCCCGGCCACGCTCTTGGACTCTCCGTAAGAGTAGCCAGACTCATCCACGTAGCCGACCAGCTTGGCTCCTGCAGCTTGGAAAGCGTTGTGAAGCTCCTCAATGCCATCGCAGAAGTTGTCCGCGTAGCTTTGGGAATCGCCGCAACCGAAGACAGCGACGACCTTCCCTGTGAGGTCGTACTCCTCTGTGGGCATTTTGCAGGAGGGAAGGAACCTTGTGAAGACCATGCCGGGTGAAGTACTCGGCATCAAGAACTCTTAAATCCTTTCTAGGCAGGTTCTGTGACTTGCAAGAAGCAAACCTCATGCACCCCTTGGCTCCTTGATGGTGTCAAGGTAGTCATCCCAGGTGGTTCCAGAGCGATATTCATCTGCTCCTGTGTTCCAGATAGGGCCCCCTAAACCATGATCCCTGAAACCTAAACCCTACTGCTCCTGTGTTCCAGGTAGGGCAACCCGCGATCACTCCATCCAGCTCAGAGAAGTCTTCTCCATCGTAATCCGAGGCTTCCAAACCTGTCGGAATAATCAGAACGGTACTAGTAATCATAGTAGCTGTAAGAATAATACAAATAATAACGATAAAGATAATCACAACAACAAATAGGAATCAGAGTAAGTGGCTATGGGTAACAGTAATAATCATAGTACAACAAGAATAAACAAGAATAAGTATAAATAACAATAATAAACAATAAAAACAAGAATTAGAATAAGAACAAGAATGACAACGACAATAACAATGGCAATGGCAATGACCATAACAGTAGCAATAACGATAACAATACGTACAGAAAGCTCTTGATGCTTGCGTTCGGTCCATCACGGCAACTCTCTACCTACGGAAACCTTCCGCCAAACGAGATTCTCTTCTTGACTAGGCTTGGGGCTTTAGGGTTTAGGGTTTAGCCTTTGGGCTTTAGGGTTTAGGGTTTGGGGTTTAGGGTTCGGGGCTGCTCACATGATTTCCTCAGTCTCGATCTTGAACCACCTGCAGTTACAAACGAACCCGGAGGGATCTAGGAAGTAGCCCTTAAGGGGGATTCCTATATTGCACCCTTTAGTAGCATGGTGTCCCGAATTAGGGGTTCTACTTTCTAGATCCCCCCCCGAAGGTCTGGGAAGGCGAGAATGCTTCTCTACAGAATGCTGTCCACACCTGTGGCTTCCGCCAACTTGGAAGCGACGGTTTCGGTGTTGCCCGTCTGCGTTGCGTAGAAGATTCCCACTGCCGCTCGCGCAGTACAGGAGTTCCTGAACTGCTTCTCCGGGCAACGGAAGGAGGTTCGTGGGCAGGTATTAGGTCTAGGGAGTAAGGGTTTCGGGTTTAAGGGTCTAGGGCTTAAGGGTTTATGGGTTTACTGGGAGGTTCATGGGTAGTTACAAGCGGAGTTGTAAGTCCCCTAAATATGGATTGTATCTATAGTTGCCCCCCACCTATACCGACCCATGAACCTCCTAGTAAACTCTTTAACGATCGGAGCTGCTCAAGGAAAGTCTTGCCGAAATCCGCCCCGGCTTCTGCCTACCGAAGGCCTTGAGCTTCTGCTGCAACGCGCTGTGCAACGCAACCTTCGACGAACGGGTCCCTGCAAAGGAAGGCGCCGTCCACCGCAGGAAGACCAAGGATGCAACGAGCAAGAGCAAAGCGGAACGTGGGGCTTTGGCCATCTTAGCAGCGAAGTCGAAAAAGGAGCGGACAGTCACTCTACCACCCTGGGGCCAACAACTGCCCGGATGCGCTGATTCACCTGGAAACAGCACGAAAGCATGCAGGGGCTGGTCTGTCTACGCCACAGCTTCAACGTTGCATTCGTTGAGATCAGGTCGTATCATCACGATTATGTTCCTTGTCCCAGACCATCATGTTCCTGAAGTTCAAAACTACCAACATCTGAACCATCATCGTCAACCTCATCTTTACAAGCACGCTTTGCAGATCGTTGTCCTCATCCGATCTTCGTCCTCGTCTTCGTCATCTTTAATCACATTGTCCGTCTAACATCATCGCTATCACACCATGGCCTTCATCGACATGCATGTAATTGATTGCCAGCATACTCGATTACTACACCAACATGAACACGTTGTTGATAAAGTGCATCCTCGCGGTTATCATCATCGCTGACACATCAGCTTCATCATCCAGAGTCTCAGAGCGGTCGCCAGGATCACCACACAGCGTCCGCTTCACGATCGTCATCATCACCAGCGGTACTGCTGATGATATAAATCCTGCATTACCGTAACCTAAACTATGGGAATTCTGGTATATTCCTTATTATGGATAATGATAGGATTTTGATCATCACCAACGGTATCATCCTCAGCTGAAGGCAGCAGCAGTAGAGCAGAAGTAGCAGCGGCCGCAGCAGCAGCCTTCGTGTTCGCAACCACCTTAGCATCACGATCATCAGTCACCATCATCAGCACCACCCTCATGGCTATCTCGTCGTCCCCATCACCACCATCAACAGCGAACAAAATAGTACCATGATAGCAGTACCAGCAATAAGACGACTTGCAACAGCAAGCATCCGAACAGGAACACACATAGTCATGACAGTGCTCAAGGCCCTCTTCCTTGCAGCGACGCTTTGTTCCGTCACCTAGATGAGAGACATGAGGTTCCATCGTTTACCGCCTCGGGTTCAAAAAGGTAACCGGCATGAGAAGGGTGGAGATTCGGGGTTGAGGTTTAGAATGCGCGGCCTAGGCTGCAGATTCCAGAGATGGGTATAGCCCTGTGAGATCGCATCTTGCATACATGCTTCTCGTCGTGCAGATCGACCTCTGGGTGAGAACAGGCCAGGTGAAAAGCGCACCTGGGGTGAGACACGGGTCAACGAATTCAGAAGGGGTCGAGTTTGCACTTCACCATCTCATCGGCGTACCTTTGTTGGGGAAGGGTCAACATGTCACCCTTCCTTTGCTGCCGGACAGCCATCTAGAAGCACTGCATGTGGTCCAAAGGCGTGAACTCGAGGGCAGAATTTATCAGTGTGCTGCCCTTGCCACTGTTCCCGATGCTGGCCTGCTCAGCAAAAACGCCTTTCAGTTAGCTCAATGTCGCTGCGACCCGCATAATTAATCAACACCACAACCAGCAGCATATTGATCGTGAAAACTCCCGCACTCTTACAATTTGGATCCCGTTATCTTTCGAGAATGCCAAACATCGCGCCCACAGAACACTCAGAGAAGTAGACATGGCGTGAACGAAGGTAGGACTACATACCACGTTCAGCTGCTGCGCAATCAAGCATGTGATGGTCCCAACATCTCACCCTAAACCCGAAGCCCTAAAAACCCTAAACGCTAAACCCTAAACCTAAAACCCTATACCCTAAACCCCAAAACCCACCTCGTTTCGGAACAGGACTGTTTCGGGAACCGCTCGTTGAAGACCTGCCAGCGAGACTCGGAGCTACAGAGGGGACAAGTCTTAATAGTCTTAATCTCTACTTGGATGGTCGGGGGACTTAGTAAGTGGGCAATAAGTAGACTTACAAGTACTCTAAATGGGGCCCTAATTGGGGATATGATACTCATAAGTCTATAAAATAACTACCTACTACGTCCCCCGACCCTCCAAGTAGGGTTATCAAGCGTTAGGGAGTTTAGGGTTTAGGCTCTAGGGTAGGGGGTTCGTAAGAGTTCATAAAGGTTTGTTAGGGGTCTTGGTATAAGCGCCTCAGGCAGGAGTTCTAGGGAGCTGGAATTCTTAAAACTGGGTCATTAAAAGTACAGCTACCTTGCGCTGAAGAAACTCTAAACCCTAAACCCGTAAACAGCCCAAAACCCTTAAAGCCTTAAAGGAGTGCTAAAGAGGACAGCGTGACTCTGATATCTGGGCCCTGAAGAACTAGAACTCTGTGGCATCAGATCGTACAACTACGGTTGATGATCAAAATCCTGCATGACCCTTAATAAGGAATCTGCCACAATTCCCATAGTTTAGGTTCCTTAAGGTAATGCAGGATTGATATCATCATCAACAGTAGGACAAGAAACCTAAGGAGTATCAACTATTTTCAAGCCCCTGTATTTAGGGGTTAGGGTTTAGGGTTTAGGGTTCATGAGCTACGTCTTCGGATCCTTCTACGTACGTGGGGCGGTAGAACGAGCTACTGACACAAAACAGCAGAAATCCTAAACCTGGATCTTAGACTGGGTTCTTGTTGAGGGATTTAGTTTAAGTTACCATAATAAGGAAACCATATTAATTACGATAGATCCCTCTTATGGTAACTTAAATTGACTCCCTTAACAAGAACCCAGTTTAGGGATTCCCAATGACCCTCAGTTTAAGGAAGCTGCTCTCACTTGTAAGGGGCCTAGACATTCTCGAAATCCTTGCCCCTGAACCAACCCTCCGAGAACACCCATAGAACCCGGGTACTGCTGGCCTAAACCCGACACCCTAAACCCCTAAACCCGAAACCAGAAACCCTGAACCCGAGAGCCCTTATAAATCCCTACAAATCCCTACACATCCCCTACAAATCCCTGTAGCTCCCTGCAAATCACCTACACAACCTTATAGATCCCACTAGATCCCGATCCCTAAAAATCCCCTATGTATCCCTACAAACCCCGATACACACCCGATGAATCTGAAAGCCTGAAACCTTGTAGACCCCTCGTAAATCCCTATAAATACCACAAATCCCTCTACTCCCTGTGAAAAAATGAAATCCTTCTAAATACGTATAATACCTATAGACACCCCTATGAATACCTACAAACCCCTATACATCCCTGTAACAAACCCCTACAAACCCCATGAGGAACGCTGCCTCCTCTTCTCCTAAGCCCCATAGATCCCCTATCAATACCCACAAGTACAAATCACAAATGAAAAAAGCCCTAACCCTTAAACCCCTAAACCCTAAACCCCTAATTAAACCCTAAACCCTAAGCCCCCAAACCCTAAGCCCTAAAAACTAAACCGTGGAAAAAGCCCGCCTCCTCTTCGTGCCAGCCAATGGACATGGCCTCGGTCATCGGAGCCTGCGTTTGGAGCGTTTAGGGTTTAGGGCCAAGCCCAACAATGTAACACGCGCCGCAACCGTGGACCGAAGAGTTTACTTCGGGCTTCTGGAGGGATTTGTGTGTATTTAATCGGGGATCCTTAGTAAGCCAGGGAAAGAAAGGGTAAAACTTTCAGATAACTACGAAATAAGAACCCAAAAAATTTAAAGGTTGGGTATTGGAGAACCAAGTAAACCCTAAACCCCAAAACCTTAACCCCTAAAGCCCTAAAACCCTAAACTCCTAGACCCGGAGAACTAAGGGATCTGCAAGGGATTTAAAGGGCATGAGCTCTTCGAGCTTTCGGGGCTCTTTCTGGGCGGGTCCTGTAAAGTTTGGAGGTTTTGGTGAGAGTCCTGGCCGATCCGCCTTGATAAGGTGGGGCTTCATTAGGGGCTATATATGACTATACTATAATTAGAGGTCAAATTAAGGGCTATATATAATTATTCCATAAGCAATATTATCCGACTGCTGCAGAGTTTGGGCAGTGCCCTACTTGTAACTTTTACGTCACCCACACTCGCCGGAATGCTTGGTGTCTGGGGGGGGGCAAACAACCGAGACTTCGCAGGACTATGACCTCCGAGCACGTCCCTGGGCCAGCCTTCCTTATTCCCCAATTTCGGACTTTCCGAAGATTAGGGTACCTTAATAAGGATCCTACTATTTAGGGTACTATGTTAGGGTCCCCCATTTTCGGAAACCCCGAGCCCAGAGCATCATGCGAGCAACTCGAGCCCTCACCAAGACTCAAGACGCCAAGCCGACACTAAACCCGATCTCCCTGCCCAGAGAACCCAATACCCCTTTTAATTCAGGACTATACCTTCAATCATGATACTAAGGCCCCCCTATGATTTAAGGCATATTCCTTCATGAAGGGGTATTGGGGTCTTTGGGTGGAAGCCTTGAACTTGTCCATGGGGTCTTTCATCAATCGCCGATGCCTTGGTACCCACGACTTCGCGCCTGGCTGCATAAAAGCAGCCTTTCTGCTCGGAACCTCCCGATGCCTTCATGGTAGCTCATGACCGTCATCATACTCATCAGCAGCAGCAGCAGCAACAGCAGCAGCAGCAGCAGCAGCAGCAGCACAGCAGCATCATCGTCACCATCATAAGCAGCAGCTGCACCACCACCACCACCACCACCGCCATTGCTGTTCCTGTCGTCAAAGACGCCTCGAAGCTGCGCAGCCCTCCCGGAATAAGCCCTGGAACAGAGCGGCTCAGTTCGGATCATGTTCTGGCAAGACATGTGCTTAGATGGGCTTAGTTCTAGGCTGAAGGACTTCGGCACTAGGATTTAGGCCTTGAGGTTCAACACTTAAGGGGGTCCTTCGGGAACAGCTGAGGCAGCACCATCCTTCCCGTGACACTCTGAGCATATGTTTTGGGATAGCTCTACGTTGCAGTAATAAGGACGGCATCTTATTTATGACATATCCTTACTATGTAACTTGAACTAAGCTCCCGCAAAAAGAAAATGCCAAAAACGCCCCCAAAAACCCTCCAAGAGCCATTCTAAAGCCCAGAGAACTAAGTTCCCCAACAAAAAGCCCCTAGCCATGGGAGCTCCGCTCACAGGGGCGCGGGCTTCAGCGCATCAGTTCGGAGGTCATCTGAGGAGGTGTACCTGGCAGAGTACTTGGAGGTTCATGGGTTTAGGGTTTAGGGTTTAGGGTTTAGGGTTTAGGGTTGGGTAGATATATGTGGGGTTATAAGTAGGGTAACTAAAGTTATAACCCATATTAGAGGACTTATAACCCCACTTATAACTACCCATGAACCTCCAAGTAAGCCTTGCAGAAACCTCCCCGTTTCGGTTTGGGTCAGGTTGTTTAGCCTTTTTAAGAATGCGGTCGGGGTCTAGGGTTTGGGGTTCAGGGGGTAAAGTGTCAAGGGTTCGAGGGGTTCAGGAGTGTAGGGGTTTGGAGGTTTAGAGGTTTTGGGTGTTGGGGTTTGGGGCGTGGGGTTAGAAGTACTGGCACCAAGGAACTAACAAAGCCAAAAAATCAATTCAGGGATCAAAGCTCTAGAGGGACCTTCAATGGTCCTAAATTGAAGAAGCCCCATAAAAATAATAACAACCTTCAGACAGCTCTCATAAAACGTTTCCAACATCTGTCCCAACACCTCAGAAGAACTATCACTCTGTTTTGATGAAAAGAAACCTGGTTTCAAGCCTAAACCCTAAACCCCTAAACCCCTAAACCCCTAAACTCTAAACCGTAAGAACCCACGGCGCTTGGGGTTTCCAGTGCAGAGCCCAGCGGAATGGCACTCGGTGGCGTTCTTTGACACGCCGGACCTAAGCGACGGCTTAGGGGCCATAGATATTAATCCGTATAACCAGAAGGATGGTGGGACTTAGTCATTTAGGTTCTAAATAAGGTAACCTGTAATTTAAACGGTTTAGGGTTTAGGGTTTAGGGTTGTAGTTAAGGACGTATAACCCCAATTGAGGCACTTCTAACCTGACTTACTTAGTCCCATCCCCCCAAGCTACGCTTTAGGGCGTATAGAATATAGAACTGCTGAAGAACTGACAGCCCAGGCAAGAGAGCCCTGCTGGCTGGCTCATACAGCAGGGTCTGGAAAGGAATGGAAGTGGCTAGCAGCAGTAGCTGCAAGCCGCCCACGCTTCTCACATCGCAGGGCAGCTCCGAAGACGTCATGGCCGCCCTCCGTGGAGGGTTCGAGAGGGGGAGCTTCCATAATGCAGACCAAGATGCCGGGAGGGAAGGAGAGGGGAGGGGGTAGAGGGCAAACAGAGGTAGGGCAGTAGAGGACGGGGCAACAAGGCGAGGCAAGTAGGGGGAGGGAGAGACATGGCAGGTGATGGCCCTGGTAGTTGCGGCAACTTCATTTTTATGGTACTGCAAGAAGTCACATCTCCTGCTCTATGTACACCGCACGGCTCTCTGATCAACACCTCTACATTCCCAGTTGGTCCCAGGTTGGGCGAGAAGCACCCCAGCACGGGAGGGACGCTTTCGCAGTGAGGAGAACAAAGCTAGACTCCAGATTTTCGAGGTCACTACAAGTGAAACGAAACCATGAACCCAAAAAGCAAAAAGCATGTAACCAACCAAGAGCCTCAAAGTGAAACAATATAGGGGCCCTGATAATTGGAATAGGGTTTTGGGGACTATTCTACCACAGGTATAAGAAGGAGCCCCCAAAACCGTCTTGATAATTAGTTAGGGCCCTATACCCTACACATTAAACTCTAAACCGCTATATGCCATTCCATTTAATGACATGGGGCTCACTGGTCGTCAGCCCTCGGTGAACAAGGGTTTAGGGTTTAGGGTTCAGGAAATCAGCGCCTTGTTTATGGATGCTAATCTCCATGCAAAAAAGGACTAAGCTTCACGACTTTATGGAAGAATCACCCCTACAAACCCTCTATAAGCCTCTACTACCGCAGGAAAAGTCCGCCACACGACCTGCAACTAAACATCTCCGGCTCCGGGGACCCCCTTTTCCTCCACACATGTCCCAAAAAGGCCTACACCTAGGGTTTAGGGTTTAGGGTTTAGGGTTTTTCCCTAGACCCTTACACCAAAGACCAAAATACACCCTAAAACCCCTAAACCCT
>CAJNJA010010731.1:27308-40231 GCA_905231915.1 Symbiodinium necroappetens | reverse complement strand
TGCGTCGATCGGTGCACCAGCATGCCTGGCCATGCTCGTGGAGGCCGGCGATAAAACCCTCAGGATAGAGCGCGTGGTGGGCCGCCAAAAGGCCGAGACCTTCCGGGAAAAACAGTGGCAGCCACCTCGCAAAAGTTAAGGCAAGGCCCAAGGCAAAGGACGGACCGATGCTGGCAGCCCCGAACCGGCGGACAACGCTGAAGCTATGGCCGTTGATGGCGATGAGCAGGAGGAGCCTGGCAAAGCTGATGCCACCTGCGAGGGCCGGGGGCCTTCTGCAGCCGAAGCTGTAGACAAGCAGCCGGCCCCGACTGCCGGCGAAGCCGCCACAGGTGAAGGCACTGATCGAGGGCCAAAACCCAGTCCAGCACCAAAGCGCCAGCGTGTTGCGCAGTGGGAGGAAATCGATTGTGGGGCGGCGGGGCACTGCTTCTACAACTGTGTCACCGCGGGCTTCGTCCTCAAGACCACGCGGACCGCCTTCGAGGACATCAAAGGTGGCTTAAATGCCAAGGGGCGTGGCCTGCGCAGCCGCGTGGCCTCCTACATTCAAGGGCACGAGGAGCGGTTCAAGCCGTACTTTGAGCCTAGCTGTGTGAGCCCCGACTCGGCCGACCCGGAAGCCGAGGCGGCTCACCTTCTCATAGTTGCGGATGGAACCCCCCCAGCCACATGGCAGCAGTACCTAGAGGCTATCTGGCGGCCTGCCAGATGGGCCGATGAAATCAGTTTTCGGGCGGCTGCTGCCTTGCTGGGAATTTCCTTGCAGCTGGTGTGCGGTAGTTTGGATAAGCCTGAACAGGTGCTTTCCTATGTTAACCCTAAGTCGGCAATTACCCTCTACCTGCGATACTCCCTTGGGCACTACACTCTCCTTCTTCCGAGGGGAGACAAGTTGCCTGACTACATCCGCCAGGAGGCCGTTGCACAAACTGCCTCTCAGACTTTTGCCCCCCGCGGGGGAGGCAAACGGCAGCTAAGCACTGTGTGCCTTGGCCTTGGCGCCATGGATGATTCCTGGATCCCTGCACATGTCTCCTCCGAGGAAGAGGGTGCACCACGGAAACCTGCCACATGCCCTGACAAGCCAAGGCCATCACCCGCCGGGAGCATGGGCCAACGTACTCATCATGCCGGCTCAGCCAAGAGCCAGCCATGGCAACGCAATGACAAAGGCAAGCGCCGGTCCTGCCAACTCGCAAAGCAGCGCAGCCAGCGCATGAAGGGCATCTCCCTTGCAGTCAGCAAGGCCCGCCAAAAGCACTGCACGGTCGGCCGACGCAAGCAGTGGACTTGCAATGTCTGTGACGTGGTGGTCAAAGCAGGTTCCATGAGACAGCTCTCGATAGGCCGATATGGACACATCAAGCGAGTGCATCCGCGAGTGCCGCTCGACCGGTTCACTGACGTCCGGGCGTTCATTCCGGTGACGCCGACCGTCTTGGACTTGGACCAGCCTGCCTGGATGTGCGCATGGTGTCACACTTTCTTGCCAAGATTGGACACACCGTATGCTTTGACCAAGTCAGCCAAAGCCCATCTTCAGTGCTGTGACCTCGCTCCCGATGGGGTCACCCTGTCACAAAACCTCAGGGAAATATTGACGGCTGAAGGCATCGAGCCTCCGGCCCGGGCTGCCGATCTGTGCCAGACCTTTGGGAGGAAGATAGACCTTGGGCAATACAGGCCGGCCGCCAAGGAGCTCAAGGAACTGACTGCAGAGCGCCAGCGGGATACCTCACTGCCAGTGCGCCGCGCCCTGGCGAGCCGGCGCTGCGTCATGGGCGGCAGCCAGCAAGCACAGGACAAGAAGGGGCGGGGCGCTTCCCAGGCGTCAGCCTCAAGCGCCCCCGGCGAGGCGAAAGGCCATTTCCACCACGCCCTGCGGCCTGCATCGAGGGGAATGGCTCCAAGCAAAGACCTCACCACGGAAGCCAGTCATCGATTTCGTGTGGCGCTCAAGCCCCCTCCTCAGGACGGCGGCTGGGTGCGAGACCTTACGGCCGAGAACATCGAGCCCAACCCCGGGCCATCCACAACTGCCTCCCGAAGGCTGAGTGTGACCACCTGGAATGCACAGGGTCACCGCAACATTTTCGAAGCTTTGGCGGTCATGCTCTTTCGCGGAGCTGACGTGGTCTTGCTGCAAGAGGTCAACCTCTCGGTCGAGAAGCGCAAGGAGATCATCATTGCAGCCTCTGCCAGGGGATATCACTCGTTTTTCTCCGAGTCCACGGCCGGCACCGACAGCACGGGTCGGGAACTGCACCGAGGAGGCCTCGCCGTGCTGGCAAGGCAAGAGCTACCCGCTCGACAGGTGGGGAATGCAAGGGTCAACGGCGTCTTTGAGACTCTGTGTGTGCGGCTTGGATGCTTTGGCCTCCTTGTCAACTGCCACCTCAAGCCGCGAGGGGATTGGCAACAGTGCAGGGTACACTTGGAAGAGCTCCAACAATCTGAGGACCATGTGCTGCTTGGGGGTGACTTCAACCTTCTCCCCACCGAGGTGCAAGTTGCCGGTATGGGCCACCCTACGGCGCCCCGCGACAGCCAAGGACACTACAAGCCCACTCGGGTCGACGGGCATCGTTGCATCGACTTTTTCCTCGGCAAGAGTGTTGACCTAGCCGAGGCCCAGTGTGACTGCGAAACGTTGAGCGACCATTTGCCTGTCAGTGTTGCCATCACTGTGCCTTGTGAGACACGGGAGCAGCTCCTTCAGCTGCGCCCCACCACCTTTTACGGGTTACCTCGAGAAGCCACTGCTGAGGAGTTCACCCAGGGGCAACACGAGTTTTGGCAGCAGCAACCAATGCTGCCGGACCAGGGTGACACCGAAGCTGAGTGGCAGTGGTTCTGCCAAACAGCCGAACAAGCCTGCCGGCACGCCACTGCCAAGTACGAGAGCATCCGCGATCCCCCTCACCGCCGGCCCAAAGGATCCGGGTATAGCACCATTGATCGTGCTGCCATCAACCGAGGCGGCTCTGAGGCACATGCTTTTCAGATGCGTAGGCTGCTCAAGCTGCAGGGGAGAGTACGTGAGTGGCAGAGGCAAGCACGCCTCGGCACTGACACCACGGTGCTCAAAACTTGCGTGCGGCGCACTTGGCTGCAGCAGTGCGGCGAGCTCCCTGAGTCCCCTGCTGAGGCGGAACATGCCATCACTGCCAGCGTTGCCGAGGTCCAGGCCACTCAAGCCCGGGAAGCCATCCACAGATGGCAGCAAAGCTTGGCCACGCGCGGCAAAGAAGCTACCCGTTGGCTTAAAGGCAAAAAACGCCGCATTACTGGCGTCACCGGCACGGTACCAGGGCAACCTCAGGGGGTGCTCTCGACAGCTGCCAGCCTCGAGCACATCCATGCCTTCTGGATGAAGATCTGGGAACGACCCGGGGTGCAGCACAGCCAGGCTCTGCAAGCTTGGCGTAGGCACGGGCTGCATAGACGGTGCGACTTTCTGGCCTCACAGGTGTGGAAGCCAGAGGCCTTGCAACGTGCCGCTGCCGCCAAAGCTAGTTCGGCTCACGGCGTTGACGGCTGGAGGGGCGATGAGGTCAAGTATTGGCCTAAAGCCGCGTGGACCGTCTACTCCACTCTCCTGTGTCGCTGGGCCGCTCGAGGGCGGTTTCCTGCGGCTTGGCAGGCCATGCGGCAGGTCCAGGTGCCCAAAGCTGAGGCGAACGACCTCACAGGTGAGATCGCGGCCAGTGACCTACGGCCGATCGTTGTGATGTCGATCTTGTGGCGAATTGCTTCCTCGACGGTGGCATCCAGCCCCCAAGTTCAGGCCTGGCAGCAAGAGGTTCTCACTCCTGAACAATTTGGCGGCGTGCATGGCAGGCATATCCACCACGGCATTGGCAAGCTCGCTGGCCCACATGCTCGCGGCCTGCCACTCACCAGCTTGGATTATGCAAAGTGCTTCGACTATGTGCACCCACAGCTTGCTTGCGACGTGCTGGCAGCAGCAGGCTTCCCGCCAGTTGTTGTCCGGATGCTTAGGCATACCTGGACCCAGACCCGGTACCTCGAGTTAAACGGCTGCGCTCAGGTCAGTGGACACAAGGTCGAGGCCTCGCTCCCCCAAGGCGACGGCCTTGCGCCCTTGCCCTCAACGTGTTGATGTCAGCGCCAAGCCGCCAGATTGCCGACAGGTTTGGGGATAGGCTCCAGCAATGCATCTTCCTCGACGACAGAGCATTCACTACCGAGGCCCGCCTGGTCCCGGAAGTCCTACAAGCTTGGCAGTGGTGGTCAGAGCAGTTTGGCCTTCGGGAAAACAGCGGCAAACGGGCCATCGTGTGCAGCCGAGGCCCCGCCGTGGAAGCACTGCGCAGGGACGGCCTAGGCCAGTGGCTCAAGGACTTCACTTCGAGCCCAGCGGTGCCACGCGTCACCAGCGCCAGCCGCTTCGCCGAAGCGCTGAGGCTCGGCCGGAAGCTGCTCGCCAGGAGCATAGCTTTGGATGTCCGTCGTGACCTCTGGAGAACGCGAGTGGTGCCATTAGCCGCATGGGGCCACCTTTTCACGGCGCCGGCCCAGGAGGACCTGAAAGAGTTCCGTACGCTCGGCAAAGCTGTCCTCTACAGCCACAGGGCAGCAAGCGTGCGCCTTCAGCGCTTGCTTGAGGGACACAACATGGACCTCGCGTTTCAGTCAGGCATGCATGCGCTCCGGAGCCTTCACTCTAGCCTGCTCTGGAAGGACGTGGCGCGAGCCCAGGGTTTAGGCACCTGGTTCAGTAGGGTTCGGGGCTTCCTTGTGGACATGGGCTGGCACCCCGAGAGCTCCACTGTTTTCACTTCTGGTCAGGCCCGTCTGGACTTCGAAGGGGACAGAGCAAGTTCCATTGCCCACCGCATCAGGGCGCAGTGGAGAAGCCAGCTCCTCGAGCAATTCCGCGCCTCCGGGCGGAGGGACGCTACACAGCTGGCAGGATGGAGGCCTGGAACTGCTTCGGTGCGCTTGGCGATCAAGCTCTACCAAGCCGCGCCTGCTGAGAGAAAAGCGGTGCTGAGCGGCGCTGCTTGCAGCACGGCCTACTACCAAAAACGCCAGACTGGTGGTGCGGCCCAGCAGTGTGTTTGGTGTGGAGCAGCGGTGGCTGCCGACTGGGAACATCTGGCATGGCAATGCAGTGCTATGCTCGACGGTGCTGAACGACCTGCAAGGCCCACTGAGGCTGCTACCCGATGCTTAGGGTGGCCTTTGGCTACGGACACCATGGACCAAGCTGCAGCTCGACTTCGGTGGCTCGCAGCTGTCCGGGAACGAGTGCGTGAGTACCTGAGGTGATTACCCCGGGCACCTGGTGGCATCTCCTGGTGCCTGCTGACATGTTTGGCCTTGGCCATCCCTAGGCTGCTGCCGCAGCGTGAAGCGATGCATGTTCGGGATCTCCTTTCCAGCATGCCTGTTGTGACACCCTCTCCGAGGGGCCACGGTCCTGTGTCCTCGGGCGCAGTGGCCAACCAAGCCTCACACACGATGATGACGGTTCTCGACGCCGCGTTGTCAAGGACGATGACAAGGACTCCCGTCGTCGCAAGGGTGACGATGATGACGGCTGCTGGCATGGAAGTACCTCCACGTGGTGCCAGCGGGCCTCCAATAGGGAGGAGCAGAACTTCACCGACATGATCATGATCAAAAAGAAGGCCAGTGAATTTAGCAGCATAGGTTCCGGGGAACCAAGCTGCTACTTACAATTCGAAGAATGGCGAGGCGATCAACGGCCAAGGACGAGGTGGAGAAAACGATTGATGACTCGTGTGCCTCTACTTCGGAGGGGACCAACTTCTGCTGTGTATGGTTTCATGAGCTGCTGGGGCTTTGGGTGGCCGAGCAGTGGAGACTTAGCATGGCTGTGGCAGTGCATTTTCGATGTTTTGCTGGTTTCTGTCTTGGGTGATGCTGGGGCATGGGACAGGGAGCCAGAGACGCCGAAGCACGGTATATGCAGGACCCGACTTCGCTGGCCTCGGGGTCAGAGGAGCTGGTCGAAACTTGGTTTGAAGAAGAGGCTGCATGCTCGGCGCGCTAGGAGTAAACGCCGTCGAGGCCCAAAGATCAAGGAGCCACCGCCTTTGAGCTGGAGAATCGTTGCATTCGCATGCCGATGGGTTGAAGGGGCAAGACGGCCTGCCGCAAGAAGAGGCCGAGGCCTCCATGCGAGGAGACGTCACAGTGGGAGGATTCGGTGGGCACTGTGGGTGCATGTCACTGGATCCGATTCCATCGGTTGTGGAGAAAGCCCAGAGGGCAATCCTGGGCGGGATGATGTTGGTGCCGGCGGGGGATTTGGCAGCAACTCAGAGCCAGCACCCATGGACCATTTTGGCCAGGGTGAACCCATAGGTTGTGTTACAGTCACAGCAGGCTGCACTCAGGAGGTGTGCGCCGGGTGTGGAGAATGCTCGGATGGCCAACCCGGGCGGGATGCGGATGGTGCCGGTGGTGGACTCGGCAACTGCCCGCAGCGAGCGTGCAAGGGCCATTTTGGCCGGAGTGACAGCGATACTGAGGCATCTGCAGCGCGGGGCTCAGATTTTTCCTCTTTTAGTTTTGGTACAACGTGGGATGCAGAAGCAAAGTCGGCATCGTCGCGTGGCGTCAGTGTGAAACAGCGAGTTGAGGGGAAACAAGCCGGGGAACATTGCACATGTGAACCGTTGCTAGATCCCTCTCCTAAATTAGTTTGTGCAGCTAGTGTGTCTAGTCAGAGCCAGAGACTCCGGACTGGGTGTGGAGAAGGCCCGGACGGCCAACCTGGGCGGGACGGATGGGCGGAGGAAATTGAGATCCTGCGCGCAAGCTTGGTGCGGGCCGACGGCTCACTTCTTCCGGCCACGCACAACGTGGCAGCCCCGCGCGGCGGGGGTAGAGATGAAGGGGCCTTCCTGCAAGCGCTCCAGCAGCTGGTGGCAACGTTTTGCGTTGACGGGGCACCAGCCGATGCAAAAGGTAAGGGCAGGCAGGCGCAACCAGGCGGCAAAGGCCCGGCCGCCAGGTCCTCCGAAAGGCGCAGGCAAGGCCGGCAAAGACAAGGGCAAAGGGGAAGGCAAGCCAGCCGCGGGCAGCATTGACGAGAAGCAACTGCTGGCCGCGATCACTAGGCTGGTCGGCCGGGCCTCTGTGCAAGGCCCAACCGGCTTGTGTCACAGGCTGTGCAGCGTCATTGAATCAGCTAAGGCTGGGCGCTCCTTAAAAAGCGGCAGGGCCGAAAGACGGCAAAAAGCCAAAGCTAAGAAGCAGCAGGCCATGGCTGAAGCTAGTGCCGTCAAGCAGTCCTTTTACACCAGCCGGGCCACACAATCCAAGGCAGCAGGTGATAGCAAGGCACAAGGTCAGGTAGGCTGGCAGGTGGACAGGTCGGTGCAGGCCATCACTGCCGGCGAAGCCCGACGGCGCATCCAAGAGCAACTCCCCCTGTAGGTGGAGCACATTCTTGTCAAGAATCCTGATCAAGCCACAGCCCTGCGGGACATGGCCAGGGTCAACGAGGTCCAAGGCAAGGTTGCCCTTCTCTGCCCAGGCGAGCTCGGCGAGGCAGCTAAGAAGTGCGACGTCACTTGTGTCAAGGGTGAACGCAGGGAGGTGAAGCAGTGGCACGCCGTGCCACTCACGCGGGAGGGCTGCCCTGAGCCTCCCGTGGTGAGGCGGCAGTCGTCATTCAAGCCGCCCGCCCGAGACCTCCAGACACTGCGAGTGCAAGCGGCCAAGGCGTTCATGCATGACGAGGTCTGGCGCGCTTTGCAAGGTTGCCCTAGGGAGGTGGTCGGCAAGCTCTTAGGGGTCAAGCCTCACAAAGCTGAAGGATGGAAGCTGGTGACTGGGAAGGATTGCGACCCGTACTTCGTGGGGTACGTGACCTTTGTCACCACCGAGGCAGCCAAGGTGCTTGAGCAGTCGGGTAAGAACGGGCTGTTCTCCGAGCCGCTGGCCCGCGATCAGGCGGCCCGGCCCATGGTGCAATGGGTCGACCCCGAGGGACTGGTAGGAATTTCCTACTTACGCAAGTGCTTGCAAGCAGCGGCTGGCAAGGCCCTTGCGCTGCGCAAGGGACAAGGCTCCTGCTTAGGCATCCGGGCCAGGAAAGGGGAGGCGGTCAAGGCCGTGAGCACATGGCGAGTGCGGGGCGTGCCGCGCTCCTGGAGCGACGCCGACATCGTGGATGCCTTGCAAGGTGCTGCTTTCCTCAATGTCACTGTGCTCGGCGAGGCACAGGGGAGCCGACCCTGGCTGGTTCGGGCCGAACTGGCCGATGATCGGGGTGAGCTGGCCATGCTCGTGGAGGCCGGCGATAAAACCCTCAGGATAGAGCGCGTGGTGGGCCGCCAAAAGGCCGAGACCTTCCGAGAAAAGCAGTGGCAGCCACCTCGCAAAGGTCAAGGCAAGGCCCAAGGCAAAGGACGGACCGATACTGGCAGCCCCGAGCCGGTGGACAACGCTGAAGCTATGGCCGTTGATGGCGATGAGCAGGAGGAGCCTGGCCAAGCTGATGCTACCAGCGTGGGCCGGGGACCTTCTGCAACCGAAGCGGAAGTCAAGCAGCCGGCCTCGACTGCCGACGAAGCCGCCACCGGTGAAGGCAATGATCGTGGGCCAAAACCCAGCCCAGCACCAAAGCGCCAGCGTGTTGCGCAGTGGGAGGAAATCGAGTGTGGGGCGGCGGGGCACTGTTTCTACAACTGTGTCACCGCGGGCTTCGTCCTCAAGACCACGCGGACCGCCTTTGAGGACATCAAAGATGACTTAAATGCCAAGGGGCGTGGCCTGCGCAGCCGCGTGGCCTCCTACATTCAAGGGCACGAGGAGCGCTTCAAGCCGTTCTTCGAGCCTAGCTGTGTGAGCCCAGACTCGGCCGACCCGGAAGCCGAGGCGGCTCATCTTCTCATAGTTGAGGATGGAACCCCCCCAGCCACATGGCAGCAGTACCTAGAGGCAATCTGGCGGCCTGCCAGATGGGCCGATGAAATCAGTTTTCGGGCCGCTGCTGCCTTGCTGGGAATTTCCTTGCAGCTGGTGTGCGGTAGGTTGGATAAGCCTGACCAGGTGCTTTCCTATGTTAACCCTAAGTCGGCTATCACCCTCTACCTGCGATACTCCCTTGGGCACTACACTCTCCTTCTTCCGAAGGGAGACAAGCTGCCTGACTACATCCGTCAGGAGGCCGTTGCGCAAACTGCCTCTCAGACTTTTGCCCCCCGTGGGGGAGGCAAACGGCAGCAAAGCACTGTGGGCCTTGGCCTTGACGCCATGGACGATTCCTGGATCCCTGCACATGTCTCCTCCGAGGAAGAGGGTGCACCACGGAAACCTGCCACCTCCCCTGACAAGCCAAGGCCAACACCTGCCGGGAGCAGGGGCCAACGTACTCAGCATGCTGGCCCAGCCAAGAGCCAGCCACGGCAACGCAATGATAAAGGCAAGCGCCGGTCCTGCCAACTCGCAAAGCAGCGCAGCCAGCGCATGAAGGGTGTCTCCCTTGCAGTCAGCAAGGCCCGCCAAAAGCACTGCACGGTCGGCCGACGCAAGCAGTGGACCTGCAATGTCTGCGACGTGGTGATCAAAGCAGGCTCCATGAGACAGCTCTCGATAGGCCGATATGGACACATCAAGCGAGTTCATCCGCGAGTGCCGCTCGACCGGTTCACTGACGTCCGGTCGTACATTCCGGTAACGCCGACCGTCTTGGACGTGGACCAGCCTGCCTGGATGTGTGCATGGTGTCACACTTTCTTGCCAAGATTGGACACACCATATGCTTTGAATAAGTCAGCCAAAGCCCATCTTAAGCGCTGTGTCCTCGCTCCTGGTGGGGCCACCCTGTCACAAAACCTCAGGGAAATATTGACGGCGGAAGGCATTGAGCCTCCGGCCCGGGCTGCCGATCTGTGCCAGACCTTTGGGAGGAAGATAGACCTTGAGCAATACAGGCCGGCTGCCAAGGAGCTCAAGGAACTGACTGCAGAGCGCCAGCGGGACACCTCACTGCCAGTGCGCCGCGCCCTGGCGAGCCGGAGCTGCGTCATGGGCGGCAGCCAGCAAGTACAGTGCAAGAAGAGACGGAGCGCTTCCCAGGCGCCAGCCTCAAGCGCCCCCGGCCATTTCCACCACGCCCTGCGGTCTGCGCCGGGGGGAATGGCTCCAGGCAAAGACCTCACCACGGAAGCCGGTCATCGATTTCGTGTGGCGCTCAAGCCCCCGCCTCAGGACGGCGGCTGGGTGCGAGACCTTACGGCCGAGAACATCGAGCCCAACCCCGGGCCATCCACAACTGTCTCTCGAAAGCTGAGTGTGACCACCTGGAATGCACAAGGTCATGGCAACATTTTCGAAGCTTTGGCGGTCATGCTCTTTCGCGGAGCTGACGTGGTCCTGCTGCAAGAGGTCAACCTCTCGGTTGAGAAGCGCAAGGAAATCATCATTGCAGCCTCTGCCAGGGGATATCACTCGTTTTCTCCGAGTCCACGGCCGGCACCGACAGCACGGGTCGGGAACTGCATCGAGGAGGCCTCGCCGTGCTGACAAGGCAAGAGCTACCCGCTCGACAGGTGGGGAATGCAAGGGTCAACGGCGTCTTTGAGACTCTGTGTGTGCGGCTTGGGTGCTTTGGCCTCCTTGTCAACTGCCACCTCAAGCCACGAGGGGATTGGCAGCAGTGCCGGGTTCACTTGGAAGAGCTCCAGCAATCTGAGGACCGTGTGCTGCTTGGGGGCTTCAACCTTCTCCCCACCGAGGTGCAAGTTGCCGGTATGGGCCACCCCACGGCACCCCGCGATAGCCAGGGACACTA
The DNA here is from genome assembly GCA_905231915.1 of Symbiodinium necroappetens. Lineage (NCBI taxonomy): Eukaryota > Dinophyceae > Suessiales > Symbiodiniaceae > Symbiodinium > Symbiodinium necroappetens. The sequence goes on along the minus strand of CAJNJA010010731.1, from coordinate 29,430 downwards.
CAAGCCCACCCGGGTCGACGGGCACCGTTGCATCGACTTCTTCCTCGGCAAGAGTGTTGGCCTAGGCGAGGCCCAGTGTGACTGCGAGACGCTAAGCGATCACTTGCCTGTCAGTGTTGACATCACCGTGCCATGTGAGACACGGGAGCAGCTCCTCCAGCTGCGCCCCACCACCTTTTACGGGTTACCTCGAGAAGCCACTGATGAAGAGTTCACCCAGGGGCAACACGAGTATTGGCAGCAGCAGCCCATGCTACCCGACCTGGGTGACACCGAAGCTGAGTGGCAGTGGTTTTGCCAAACAGCCGAACAAGCCTGCCGGCACGCCACTGCCAAGTACGAGAGCATCCGCGATCCCCCTCACCGCAGGCCCAAAGGATCCGGGTATAGCACCATTGAACGTGCTGCCATAAACCGAGGCGGCTCCGAGGCGCATGCTTTTCAGATGCGTAGGCTGCTCAAGCTGCAGGGGAGGGTACGTGAATGGCAGAGGCAAGCACGCCTCGGCACCGACACCACGGTGCTCAAAACTTGCGTGCGGCGCACTTGGCTGCAGCAGTGCGGCGAGCTCCCTGAGTCCCCTGCTGAGGCGGAACATGCCATCACTGCCAGCATTGCTGAGGTCCAGGCCACTCAAGCCCGAGAAGCCATCCATAGATGGCAGCAAAGATTGGCCTCGCGCGGCAAAGAAGCTACACGTTGGCTTAAAGGCAAAAAGCGCCGCATTACTGGCGTCACCGGCACGGTGCCGGGACAACCTCAGGGTGTGCTCTCGACAGCTGCCAGCCTCGAGCACATCCATGCCTTCTGGAAGAAGATCTGGGAACGACCCGGGGTGCAGCGCAGCCAGGCTCTGCAGGCTTGGCGTAGGCACGGGCTGCATAGACGGTGCGACTTTCAGGCCTCTCAGGTGTGGAAGCCAGAGGCCTTGCAACGTGCCGCTGCCGCCAAAGCTAGTTCGGCTCAGGGCGTTGACGGCTGGAGGGGCGATGAGGTCAAGTATTGGCCCAAAGCCGCGTGGACCGTCTACTCCACTCTCCTGTGTCGCTGGGCCGCTCGAGGGCGGTTTCCCGCGGCTTGGCAGGCCATGCGGCAGGTCCAGGTGCCCAAAGCTGAGGCGAGCGACCTCACAGGTGAGATCGCGGCCAGTGATCTACGGCCGATCGTTGTGATGTCGATCTTGTGGCGAATTGCTTCCTCGACGGTGGCATCCAGCCCCCAGATTCAGGCCTGGCAGCAGGAGGTGCTCACTCCTGAACAATTTGGCGGCGTGCATGGCAGACATATCCACCTCGGCCTTGGCAAGCTCGCTGGCCCACATGCCCGCGGCCTGCCACTCACCAGCCTGGATTATGCTAAGTGCTTCGACTACGTGCACCCACAGCTTGCTTGCGACGTGCTGGTAGAAGCAGGATTCCCGCCAGTTGTAGTCCGGATGCTCAGGCATACCTGGACCCAGACCCGTTACCTCGAGTTGAACGGCTGCACTCAGGTCAGTGGGCACCAGGTCGAGGCCTCGCTTCCCCAAGGCGACGGCCTTGCACCCTTGGCCCTCAACGTGTTGATGTCAGCGCCAAGCCGCCAGATTGCCGACAGGTTTGGGGATAGGCTCCAGCAATGCATCTTCCTCGACGACAGAGCATTTACTACCGAGGCCCGCCTGGTCCCGGAAGTTCTACAAGCTTGGCAGTGGTGGTCGGAACAGTTTGGCCTTCGAGAAAACAACGGCAAACGCGCCATCGTGTGCGCCCGAGGCCTAGCTGCGGATGCATTGCGCAGGGACGGCCTTGGCCAATGGCTCAAGCAACAGACAAGGGTACTGGGCGTGGACTTCACTTCGAGCCCAGCGGTGCCACGCGTCACCAGTGCCAACCGCTTCGCCGAAGCGCTGAGGCTCGGCCGGAAGCTGCTCGCCAGGAGTATTGCTTTGGATGTCCGTCGTGACCTCTGGAGAACGCGAGTGGTGCCATTACCCTGAGGATCCGAGGCCTCGTATATCATGGACTCGGCTAAGTCATCAAAAAAACAAGGACTCGAGTCCGAGTACTCAAAAAAATGTGGACTCGGCTTTTTTGTTATTTGATGTTGGGCCTGGTGGTACACAGCATGTACATATCGTGTT
>CAJNJA010010731.1:0-12347 GCA_905231915.1 Symbiodinium necroappetens | reverse complement strand
TTAAGGGGTTTAAGGGTTTGGTTGCTTAGGGTTTAGCTATGGGGCTTTAGGGGTTTAGGGCTTTAGGGGTTTAGAGGGTTTAGGGTATAGGGTTTTAGGGTTTAGGTTTAGGGATGGAGTTCCCCGGCTGGTTGTGAGAAGTCCTGGATGCAAAAGGGTTTAGGGGTTTAGGGTTGTTTATAGGGTTTAGGGTTCAGGGTGTTTCAGGGTTTATGGGCATTATTTGCATTCCAACACCCGACGACCTTTAATTCCCAGAATCACTCCAAAGCGCCGTACAGCATCTATGTAGCCGGCGGCACTAAACAACCACTAAACCCTGAGCCCTTATCTAATAAGCCCTCAAACACGAACACTGACTATCTAGATTTCGGAACACATGCGTGGGACATTGCTAAAATACTGGGAAGGAGACCCCAAGCCGAAAGCCGAACCGACCTCGAAACCTAATTCCCGAAACCTATTGATTTGAGCTGGTGCACCCGGGTTCACAAAATAAAACGTAACCTACACAGGCCCCCAATTCACCCTTGGTCCCGAAGCCCGCAAACGGCCTCCATGGAAACAGGCTCTTCCAAGCCCTGACAAGCTGAGGAGTTGAGGAGTGGATTATAGAAAGACGTTGATCTTTTAAGTGATTGTGTTAACTCTCTCACTCTCTCTCTCTCTCGTGCAGCACCATCAATTGTTTGAAGTTGAAAGCACTCTCAAACTTGCGATTTTTTTAGCTGGGGCTTCAGCTTTATGAGCATCGTGGGATCGATCCGGCTAGCAGAATTCCGTGTAAGTACCGTGGTGCTCCTCGCGGTTCTAGGGATGAGGGTTGCAGGGGCACACTTTATAGGTTTTTAGGGGTGGGGTCTATATATATGGGTTTAGGTTTTTAGGATTCAAGGGTTGACCTGCTGGGCTTGCTTATGTGAAGTCCTCGGGGCCTCGGCGGGGTTTGGAAATGCAAGGACCCAGCAATTTCCGAAACCTCCCAATATTTCCAAGTCCCAGCAAACCAAAGTTTAGGGGTGCTACCCTCTAGAGTTTAATATTATAGACTCCGGATAACCCTAGACCCTGCGCCCTAAACCCCCATGTAAACCCTAGACCCTACAACCCCAAAACCAAACCCTAAACCCTAAACCCCTTAAACATCCCAGGTTAAGCCGCGCTAGCCGCCTCTGAGCATGCTTCCGGCACGTCGCCGGGGCTCGCTTCGGCTGCGTCAGCCGCCTGGAACAATCAGCAATACATTTAGCGGAAACTTGTCGGGAATTGCATTGAAAGGCTCCTGCTTCTAGCTATGGACCATGAAGTTTATCCCGGCACACTAGACTTCTGCATCTCCCGTCGCCTCGTTGTCGCCCTCCAGACTGTCGCCGAGGCTTTCCGAAGTAAATCCAGGCACCTCGGGCATAGAACGGGAGGCTGTTAATTATATTCTAGTGTCGCTTCAACAGTTCTCCGGAGATTGATAATTATCGTCCAGTGGCGTGCACTGCTTCTCCCATCTCTCCCGTATTTGATGCTGCTGTAGTCGACTCACCGGACTCCTGAACGATCTCATCATTATTTAGACTTTCCCAAAATCTCACTGAACCCCTCGACCTTGAAACCCGCACATCCGGATATGAAGAGCTTGATGGCCTGGAGCTCCTCGGTCCTGGTGTGATGTGGGCTCAATGTAGGTGTTATATAGGGCTTGTTAACATATCTGAAGCAAACGCCGCTCCTCGCGCACTTGGTTTTCTTGGTCATGCGTACACACAATGCCAACATAGCCCGCAAACGTCCGCCCTGTGTAGCCGCCCAGTCCTTAATTATAAGATCAGATCACTCGCATTACGGAGCAAACGAACAATGCACAGATCTAGAGCAGCCCACACGAGTGCTGACGGGTTTCATTGATTTCTTTTTTCAACACTTTCTTTGAACGGCCTTGCAATTGTGCTCCTGGCTCTTTCTTGGCCGTGCCAAGGACCAAGAGTCCTCGGTCGCTGTTGATCTTCAAGAAGGCGTCCTGAGTTTATGCTCGGAAGGCTTGTGGCATTTCGGGGATTGTGGGGTATTCTGCAGTCGAGCCAAGCTTCTTTAAACACTCCGGGTGAGGGAAAGTCCAGCTCCAGCTTGACAAGCATCGAGATAACCAGCTCAAAATTTTGAACGATCTCAGTGATCATGAAGCAAGACATACAATCCCGCATGCAGCTCTCACGCAAAAGATTAGGTACAGACTAGTTGCGTCACGCTCGAAAACTCCTCCTGCCAGGATGGAAGCTTGGGCGAGCGGAACCACAGCCTTGCAATTGGCCTGCCAGCAAATGCTGAGAAAAAGCGAGGTCTTGGAAAGCTTAAGGAGATTATATTAGGGGCTTTAGGGGCTTAGGGTTTAGGGTTTAGGGATTAGGGCCTCGTCATTTCGGATGGCTTCCCAATCGTAGCTTTCGGTCACCTGTCGCAGAACCTGATATATGGATTCCACCTGGGTTTCCCTGGCCATGGTCGAGGGTGCCTTAGATTTGCAACATCGACTATGAAAACAATTTGGGATTGTAAATAATCGGATTAAGGTTCAGGGAAGTTTAGGGATTCTGTTTTAGGGTTTAGGCGTAGATTATAATATTGAATCGAGTCTCAACGGGAGTCTCGGGAGTCTCATCCGACATGGCGCCCTATGCTCGAATCTCGGGCCCCAGTAAAAATCTCACGGCTGGCATCTACCACGTGCACCAACCGCTAGCACAATCTGCACACAGTCAGCATGCACGGGGGAGGGCACACCATCGGACCTGGGTCTCGAAGCCGGTTGCTGATCTGAAGCCAGCAAACGTTCTCTGCCCATAGCCAGAGCACGCTTCATACCGTAATTAATTTATTAGGGCCTAGAGAACCCTGGAACCCCTAAACACAGGAAAACTTGTAAGGGAGGCCTTCGAAGCTTATAAGGGTTTAGGGTTTGGGGTTTAGGGTTTAGGGATTAGCAGGGCATTCGGACCTAGACCCCAGAGAGCCCACTAGTATCCGAATCCCTTTATTATTATAAGTAAGTATAAGGGTGTATTCCGGAGTCAATATTAATAATAATATATAGAGTAAATATTCATACTTCAAATCTAGGACTCTCTGAGTCGATCCGTGATTAGGCAACACGGTGAACACATGGAAATCTCTGAACATATAAGGGCTCGATGGGTTTAAGATTTGGCGAGTTCAATGATCGATGTGCCGCTTGTAATAAGAAATCTCCGCATACAACGGCTTAGGGTTTGGGTTAGGGGGTTCTCAAAATTAAACTCGATCAGGGCAATTTGGTGTTTAATGGTCGAGGGATTCGAAAGCCAGGAACCTCTTCATGTTAAATGCCCAAGCTTGGTAAACGGCCAACAACTTGAGCACACAACACAAGTTCACATGTTTAATGTCCCGAATTCGAGAAAAACCGAAATTCTCAGAATTTCCCTTGATTTAGGATTTAGGGTTTAGTGTGTTTAGGCATATAGTTCCGCACAGCCTGGCTATAGACTAGCTACGGGGATACTTAATAATTGCAAGGACTACCTGTGACGCGTAGCTCCACGTCACAGGGTGGCGCGTCTGACTCTGCGGCGCTGGTAGAGGATACCGGTCATTTGCCAATGCATGGTGCTTGCGATCTGTCGGATTATAATTAATGAGGACGATACACCGTAGTTGCATTGCATACGCGCGTGCACGTGATCATGCGAAGTGTGTGGTCTTGCTGCTGCTGCTGCTGCTGCTACTGCAACTGCTGCTGCTGCTGCTGCTGCTGCTACGTACCACTACCACGACCGGATTCCTGGGTTTGGGGAGGTTTGGGGTTTAGGGTTTGGGTTTCGGAAGTATATATTATATGATCCCCGGTGCCAATTCAGTAGCGTCAAATGAATATTTTCATTTTCCGCTACTGAATTCGGCGTGATATGTCGGGGGCATAAAAATATTTTTCCAACACATGCGCACGGAGTGCTGTGAGACTGTGCACTTGCTCTATATAACCAGCAAATTGGTGTAACTGGCTATCCACGTCCTTGCGCTGGGAACGCTTATGTAGTCATGCAGCAAGGGAAATTTGACCGAATTATGCAGATCAGCCTCGGCTTCATATCCGCGCTCTTAATTTTATATACTTTATATCGTCCCTGTTCTTCGGCATGTGATAGCCCCCGAGGACTCATTTTTTGAAGGACTCGATACCCAACCCCCCCAAAGACCAGGACTTTCACCCGAGACCTTGTATAATAAGGACTTGCGAGCCTCAGGGTTAGCGGCATGGGGCCACCTTTTCACGCCGCCGGCCCAGGAGGACCTGAAAGAGTTCCGTACGCTCGGCAAAGCTGTCCTTTACAGCCACAGGGCAGCAAGCGTGCACCTTCAGCGCTTGCTTGAGGGACACAACATGGACCTCGCGTTTCAGTCAGGCCTGCATGCGCTCCGGAGCCTTCACTCTAGCCTGCGCTGGACTGATGTGGCACGTGCTCAGGGTTTAGGTACCTGGTTCAGTAGGGTTCGGGGCTTCCTTGTGGATATGGGCTGGCATCCCGAGAGCTCCACGGTCTTCACTTCAGGCCAGGCCCGTCTGGACTTCGAAGGGGACAGAGCAAGTACCATTGCCCACCGCATCAGGGCGCAGTGGAGAAGCCAGCTCCTCGAGCAATTCCGCGCCTCCGGGCGGAGGGACGCTGCACAGCTGGCAGGATGGAGACCTGGAACCGCTTCGGTGCGTATGGCAATCAAGCTCTACCAAGCCGCGCCTGCTGAGGGAAAAGCGGTGCTGAGCGGTGCTGCTTGCAGCACGGCCTACTACCAAAAACGCCAGACTGGTGGTGCGGCCCAGCAGTGTGTTTGGTGTGGCGCAGCGGTGGCTGCCGACTGGGAACATCTGGCATGGCAATGCAGTGCTGTGCTCGATGGTGCTGAACGACCTGCAAGGCCCCCTGAGGCTGCAACCCGACGCTTAGGGTGGCCTTTGGCTACGGACACCATGGACCAAGCTGCAGCTCGACTTCGTTGGCTTGCAGCTGTCCGGGAACGAGTGCGTGAGTACCTGGGGTGATGTCCCCGGGCACCTGGTGGCATCCCCTGGTGCCTGCTGACATGTTTGGCCATGGCCATCCATTGGCTGCTGCCGCAGCGTGAAGCGATGCATATTCGGGATCTTGTTTCCAGCATGCCAGTTGTGATACCCTCTCCGAGGGGCCACGGTCCTGTGTCCTCGGGCGCAGTGGCCAACCAAGCCTCACACACGATGATGACGGCTCCCGCCGCCGCATTGTCAAGGACGGGTGGGGGTTCTTTTTGGGTATTTTTTTGGTTTTCGGTTCAGTGGGATGTGAGTCCATATGTCGATCAGTCAATCAGTCAGTGAGCCAAAGGGGCGGTCAGTCAGTGAGTCAGTCAGTCGGTCGTCCAAAGAGGAGCGGTCAGTCAGTCCGTCGGTCAGCCAACCGAGCGGTCGGTCATCAGTCAGTCTTTCGGCCGTCCAAAGACGGGCGGTCAGTCAGTCAGTGGGTCAACCAGCCAGTCAGTCAGTCAGTCAGTCAGTCAGTCCAGTCAATCGGTCGGTGAGACAACAGGGTGGTCAGTCAGTCAGTCAGTCAGTCAGTCAGTCAGTCAGTCAGTCGGTCAGTCGGTGCGTCGGTCGGTGCGCCAGCATGCCGGTCTTTCAGTCAGTCAGTCAGGCGGTCGGTCGGTTGGTCCATGCGCCAAGCGCCGGGCAGTCAGTCAGTCGGACAGTCGGTCAGTCGGTCCGCCAGTTTTTGAGATATATGATTAACCGATCTCGCCAAATGAGAAGGCGTGTTTGAGGTGCTTAAGATATATGGCGAACCGGAACCGCCACATGAGGGGGTGTGTTTAAGATACATGGTGAACCGGTATCGCCAAATGAGGATGCGCGTTTAACATACATGATGAGCCGGCATCGCCAAACGAGGGGCGGAGGCATGTTTAATATATATACATATACATATATATATATGATGATGATGATGATAATGATGATGATGATGATGATGGTGATGATGATGATGATGATGCTGATCATCAGGAACCTCAAGCTTCACGGCCCAAGTTTTTTTGTGAGGGACCCCGTAGGGGACTTTGGCAGGGCGTGTTTTGATCTTCTGTCTGCTTGAGCCTGCAGCAATATGTTCTGCGACGGCCGAGCATGCAACAAGCTGGCGCGGATCCACAGGACCCCATCGAAGATGTGCCTCCAGACGATGCTGATCCGGGTGCTGTCAATGACGATGCTGGTCGAGTGCGACCTCGAGGGCCACCCCCACCGCCGGGAGTGGTGCTTGATGACAGATCAAGCTCTGACGACATTGAAGATCCCAGCAGCTCCACCAGTAGTTCCACGGAGGTTCCCAGTGTGGTCTCGCTGGAGCTGCAGGGTCCACTTTTGGACCGAGACAAGAACCTTTTGGTCATCTTGTACAGACAGGAGCTCAACGCCACCACGCCCTACGACAGCACGCGCAGAATTGCAGCGAGGATTGGATGGTGCAGACGAGAACTACGTGACCGCGACTGGAACAGCACGAAGTGGAAGGCGCAACATATCCTCACGGGCACCAGACTTCAACAATGGAATGACTTCGACGAGGAAGACAGCCACATGCCACGAGCAGAGCTGCAAGGGCGATGATTTGCCTGGGTCGCGGCTCCGGGGGCCGTATCGGCCAAGCAGCATGTGTGCATCTGCCTTCCAAAGGCCCCTGCATTCTTCCTTGTTTTCCATGTCTAAGCATAGGCCTCGTAAATCTAACCGCCCGCCTAGCACTTTGTCCTTCGGCAAGCCCCGCAGGAACGTTAGTGCGCTGCAACCTCGGCCTGCCACGCTGAGCCGAGCAGGCTGCAGAAGTGCAACTGTACCCCGGACTTTCCATAGACTTCACAAACCACCCCGACAAGTAGTCGATCACGCAGGAGATGGCCGCGGCGGTCCCAAGTCCGCCGGTTGTGGAGTCTTCAGGCGTATGTTGCCTCTTTTCATAGCCACAACTGAAGCGAGGGTTTCCCTTGCTGCCACGGCAGGGGAGGGAGCTGGCCCACCAGGTCTGGGGAAGCATCGTGGCGTGGCAGTGCGCAGGATCATGGCTTACAGACCATGCAACGAACAGTCAGTGAAAAGCGTGCTTACCGCCGTGCCCCTACTCGAGCTCTGCGGTCGCTGGAAGGCGGCACCACCTACAAAGGACGGTGGTGCACCAGAGCTGCCCTGCAAGCCCTTAAAGGTTGCCCTACTACGAGTAGTCCCACCCGCCCTAAGGTAGCCTCGCAGCAAAAGGTCGCCAGACCCTCACGACAACCGATGCTCAGATGTCTAAATTGGAACACCAGTGGGCTCTCGTCAGCCCTCTTTCAGGAATTCACTGCTTGGCTCGACATTGAAAATTGTTGTGATATCGTTGTCCTACAAGAGACACACTGGGACCTCTGCTCAGACTTCTATACTATAGTGGAAATTGGGCTTGTTTACGCTCCTCAGGACACCATACAGGGGTTTCCTATGATAAGCACGGAGGCATTCTGATCACGGCTAACAAAAAAGTGCTTGCTAATATGGCATTCCAGGAAGTGTATCCTGGTCGAATTGCACACTTTAGAGCAACGCATGTCAAAACAGGGCTCATCTGTGATGTAGTTGGGATCTATCAGCACGTTTGGCGCACAATGCTCACCACGGAGCAAAATCACATACAGGAATGACATCTGGGACAGGCTTAGTAAGCTTGCTCTTTTTGCCAGTACGCAACCCCCTTGTCCTTGCAGGAGACTGCAATTCAGTGCTGCTTCGACACGTTGGCCCTGCTGCCACTGCCAAGGCTGCAGGCGTGGCTGCTGACAAAGCCTTTGTCAGACTTCTCCGGGATCATGGCCTGTGTACTTTGAACACTTGGGTTGCCAGGCCTCATCACACCTTTGAGTCACACCATGGTAAATCACAGATCGACTTCATAATCGCCCGACTGCGGGACAGCCGTGGTGCTGCCAAACAAGCCAAACTCCTGCACTCATTCCCGGTAGGAGCTTGGCGTCAAGGGGGTCGCTGGCCCCTGCTGGCAAACATGCCGATCACCCCCTTTAATCGTAGGCCCCATGCCGCCTCTAACACCCAGCACTCGTATGACAAGAAATCTCTGCAAGCTGCTGTTGCCAACAACAGCCCGGAGGCAATGCCCTGCGGCTGACCATGGAGCAAAAACTGCGTGGCATCCAGGCCACCGGTCTGTTAGAGGTTCGGCGTCGGGTCACTGAGATCCTACTGCAAGGTACCAGACAGCATTTTCCCCCGGCATCACGCCCAGACACACGCATCAGTGCACAAGGCCAGCTTCGAGCATCTGCACGCCAAACATGGCAGCTCTACAAAGAGTTTAGGCTCCTAGGGTTGCTGTTGGGCTTAGGGTTTGGAAGAAATGGTTTGCCTATGCCGGATTTCGGCGTGCATCTGCTGCTCTAGGGGCGCAAAGCCAACAGCTTAAACGTGCTGCCTTACTCGCCAAACTAGAAGCAGCCGAACACGCTGCCTCCACAGGCAACCAGCGAGACCTACATCAGATTGTCCGAAGCTTGGCTTCGCCCAGTTTCCAAATTGTGTCTCGCATGCGCAACTCAGCTGGTGCCTTGATGAGCAAGGCTGATGAACTGCACCGGGCCTCACATATGCACAGGACGTTTTTGCACAGTACACGGATCTCCCACAGATTCAGTGTTTGAGCAAGGATCTTGCCGTTTCTGATACCATGGTGCAGGCAGAGCTCAAAAGACTTGGGGCCGCAAAGGCTGTCCCTTCCACTGCTGCTCCGGCAGCCACAGACAGCAACTCATAGAGGTTCTCGATCCTTGGATCCAACAGCTGCCTCAGTATGCCTCCCCTGACATTACCACCACCCCTAATGTTTTCGGGTATCTACTTAGACTGCAGGAGTCACTCCATGTTGCCATTGCTGCCCTCACCCAGCAGGAATCCCACACACCGCCCACGACCTCGGACCAATTCCCTTGCCCAGAGTGTGCTGCTGCTTTTTCCTCCGACAATGCTCGTCGCATCCATTGTAAGTTGATGCATGGGTACCTGCCAGATCACGGAACCCGCCGACCCGTGAAGTTCCAAGCTCATCTTCATGCCAGTAGCGGTCTCTCTCAATGTCAGTTATGCCACAGACGCTTCACTAGGTGGCAACACCTTCGTACTCATATCGAGGATGGCTCCTGTGAGCACCTCGGTGGAGAAAGTATGACCAAACATCCACCACGGCAGCCTGACGCTCAGGTCAATATCCTCAAGGAGCCCGCGGCTGCACCGTCGAGCGAAGCCACGGGCACGTCGCAAAATTTGCCGCTGCTGATGAGAGAGGAGTTCTTAAGTCGGTTGCATAATTGGGAAGCCCTGCTTCGCATGCCTCGCCTTCGCTCGGATCTCCAGACACACTGTACCATTTGCCACATGTGGGTTGCTGACTTCAGGCATGTCCGACAGCACATCACACGTATCCACGAACCGGAATACCCAGGCCTCATACAAGCGGCGCTTAAACATTGTGCCACATTCAAGCGACAGCTGACACGTGATCATGACTGTCCCTGGTGCCACAGAAGGGTTTGGAGCCCGGGTCGACATGTTGTGCAATGTGTTGTCCTGCTGCAAGTGTGTGTTGCCAGAGGTTATCACAAGCGTCAGGTCGACGCCGGAATCGTTGAGCGGGCTGAATCCGGAGGCCGACGTCTTCAATTTCTGACATCCTTGTTGCTCAGCGGGACAGTGACTGCCGACAACAGCCCACCACAGAAGGAGCAGCCGAACAAAAGGCCTCGGCACGATGTCGCCAGGTCGCAACCGGGCGCATCTACAAAACCGAAGGGAGGCGATCGGGGACGACCCAGCCTCAGCGACGACCTGAGGCTGTTAGCCCGTCTCCTGATTCAGCACGAGGATCAGTTGGCAGCCTTACGAGTGGACAAGGCCTTCGTACTGTTTGCCCGCCAGGATACGTACTCCATCGTCCCGGCCATGTTTGCAATCTCCCAGGAGTGGCATCGGAAGTGGGAAGAGACTCCGGACATCACCCAGTCTCCCTTGCGCATCCTGTTGTTAGCATGCTTGATCAAGGAATTGATGCAAAAGATTCAGAAAATGGTGGCCACTCAGGAGGGGCAGGACAAGCTCAAGGCTGCACATTGGATGAATCAATAAGATGGGGCATGGAACTTCATGAAGTTCTGCCACAAGAGCAAAAAACTGATCCACAATCCCGACCGGGCAGCCATGGATCACACGGAGGTCATACGCCTCCTCACCTTCCTTTTGACGGCGATGCAAGGAGACATCATACACAAGTTTTGCAGCACTCGTCCCCTCAAGCAGCTCGAGGCCACGGAAACCCACAAACCTCAAGCGGTCTTTTGATGGAAGTGGGGCTCCGGGGCGAGAAAGCATGGGAGGTTCACGAGGCCTTTTGCAGCCTCGCCAACCTGTCGGTTTGGCAGTTGATCGGAATCTCCTTGAAGAAGGAGACACTGCAGCGAACAGCAGTCGCCAAGACCGCGGCCCGCTTGCTCAGTGGACGGTGAAATCGCTCGCCGCGGCGCCAGCTGGTCTGGAGCTTACACGACTGCATGCCACACTCGTCACATGTCAGTTTCTCGCTTTTCAATCCGGGCAATCACTGTTATCTCAATTCCTACTTGTATGCACTGGTTGCAGTAGCTCATGCCACCAACTTGTTTACCGCGCTTCCTGCCACCGTACAGTCCTTATCAGGTCGCCAGGGTGTTAGAGCTCTGCAGCTCTTGGGTTTCTTCATGCTCGGGTGGCCTGATGCCGAGATGCAGCATGATGTCGCTGAACTAATCGATTACCTGCATCCAAAGCTCGCCCCTAGGTCCCTTCAGGGATCCTTGCAGGGACGTCGCCAGGGCATGACGGGGGGTCTTGAAAGGACTGTCCTTAATCCTATAACCCGATGCATCTCACTACCCACCCCGCGCCAACATAGCCCACACCTTCAAGATCTCATAAACAATTGGCACAATCAGGAGCGTTGTTGCAGGAATGTGGCTGTTTGTGCAGCTGCTGCATTTCCAGAACAGGAGGGGACATGTCACGAAAGCCGAACAACATTATCATTTAACCAGTACCTTGCAGGTGCCGATTTTTGCCTAACGTAGCTTCTGCGTCATGTGATGGCAGCGCTTGTGTCGCTGCTCCGGCTGCTTCCATGGAAGGACCAGTTTGCAATTCAGAAGTGCCACCACGAGCTCCCGAAGCAGCTCAGCCATGTTCCGATCCATCAGAGATGGTCAAGCTGAGGGATGAAAATGGTCGATCATTCAAGTCTGCCGAAGGCTCCGCTACCAGTGATCGAGGACATACATCCCCAGACAATCTGGCGTCGAACCAAACCGGTAATCCAGTACAGAGCGGTCTTAACCGCTACTTCCGACGACAGAACAAGACTGTCTCTCCTAGTGTTTCAGCACCCGTTTGCCTGAAAGATCCCAGTTGTACTGCATGGGACATCAGCTTATTCTACGCTATTATGCCATTCACAGAGCATCCGTGCCATGCCGTAATATAACGGCCGGTATGTGTATCATACTGTAGGCGCTCGCTGGATGAGAACTCTCTCGCCGCGGTGGAAGAAGATCAGGAACCGCCAATGCCAAGTGTGGCATGTTTAAGATGTATGGTCCTCACATGAGGGGGCATATTTAGGAGATAGGGTGAACCGTTATCGCCAAATGAGGGCGCTATTTCGCCGTTTGCGATTGCAACTCAAGCACATATCTCGTATGAGCCCTTGCAGAGCGCGTCCTAGAGGCCCAACTCTTCCGCGTTCTTTTTGTTCCGCGCAAGCTTGCTTTAAAGAACATCGTGCCATCGCAACTGGCAAAGGCCACTGTCCTCGCTCCATTCAATAAACCGCCTGTTTTAGCGCGGCTTCTTGCACCAGTTAATCGCAACAGCCCTGATTTTTCGCAAGCTACTAGCAACTGCATAACTCAACCTGGCACGAATAGTTCTATGAAATGCTATGCGTGAGCTCAGAAACCCCTTTGTCGGCTGCGAAGCTGCCAAAAAGAGAAAAGGTGTGTGAATGTGTCATATGAAGGCCGTGCGCTATGGTGCAAGGTCTGCAGGACTCATGAAGGCAAAGCCAAAAAGAAACACCAAAAAGAACAGGTGCAGCCTCGACATGAGGCCCATCTTTGTGACTGTTATACATTCTCGACCATCCAGGCCCAGAAAACCAAAAATAATACCCACAAAAAACCAAAAAATACCCAAAACAACCTGGCCCCCTTCAAGGACGATGACAAGGACTCCC
>CAJNJA010010730.1:0-14038 GCA_905231915.1 Symbiodinium necroappetens | reverse complement strand
CGTCCGTGCCGATGCAACTAAGGTTAAGGAACTACCCAAAAGGGCCGGGGTCCATGGGCCCGAACGGTGGGCTGAAAGGGTGCCTCCCCGTTCCGCGGGACTCCAATGGCCCTTCTTATCGGTAAAGGCCTTCGTAATTAACGGTTTAGGGTTTAGGGTTTAGGGTGATTAACGGTTACGGGTTTAGCGTTGTTTAGGGTAATTAACGGTTTAGGGTTTAGGGTTATTAGAATAGGGCTGTGGGGGATAGGATAATGTACTATACTTATTAAGGTAAGGAACCCCCCCCAATTGGTAATCATCTGGGCCCTACATTACAGATGCAAGCGCGAGCTTCCAGACTCTCGGAGATTAGGGTTTCGGTGCAAAGACCGCTTTGCCAGGCTTCGAAAAGGGTTTAGGGTTTAGGGTTTCGGGCTAAGTTCTCTACAATAAGGGTGATAAGGGGTCGTAGGCCGTCGATGGAGGTTCGACTCCGAGGACTTGGTAAGTGAGGTTATTTGTTTTCAATTGGGGCTGACCGTAACTCCTTAAATACTTGCCTGATTCATAGTGCGAATTCCCAAGCCCCATGACTCCCCCATATCCCGCGATGCAGCTCGCTTTCGTGGCTTGGCTAACGCTGGCCTCGCTCTTTTAGGATTGGGAGTTAGGATTAGGGGGACCCTTGGGCACAGAGACCGTCTCAATAAGGTTCCGTTTAAGGAGAGCCAGAAGTAAGGTTCCTCCCTTTAAGGGGTCTCCCTAATACTACCTAGGAAGGATACCATAATCGCAGGAAGCCGGATACCATGAAAAGGGACTGGAAGTCTTGCGGATGGACCTATTCGGAAGTCAGAGGGTGCTGCAAGGGTATAACACGGTGCCCTTTGAAGCACCTGTGATCTATCTCTACTATACCGTGTGTGTGTATATATATATATATACACATACATTCTTTTTCTATTATATATATATATGTCTAGGTTGAGAGAGAAACCGATAAAGAGACAGAGAGAAAGCGAGATGCACTGATTCAACAACTAACTGATTGAGTAGTTAAACGAGTTAAACTGGCCATAACAACGAACCCTAACCCGCAAATCCCAAATCTCATTCGCAACCATACAAGCCAGAAATCTAAACTCCACAGCCCCATTAAATCCCAAGCCGACGCCCTGAGAGCTCTAAACCCTATGACCGTAACATCTAGCCACCTATCCCTGAGCTCTGACCTCTTAAACTTGTAGGCCCTTATAATCAAAGACTTGCTTAAATAAGTCCCAACAGACTGTGAAGCCTTGCCGCAGAAATCCGCCACGACGACCTTCACACGGCGATCGACCTCCTCGCAGAAAAGAGAGCATAGAGCCCTGAGAGGGGTCCTCAAAAGAGCCTTTAAAGCAAGCCTCAAAGGCATCCGGGACACCGGAAAGATCCTAATGTAGACCCCCCCCCCTTTTCAAGGCTTTCTTGGCTTACATGCTTAGGGGATTGGGAGCGTCCTACTCTTCCCAGTTGAAGTGTTGGTAAAGGTTTGCCTGGCATAGGTTACATTTTTTTACCTTCACAAGCACCCTCCAAGCACAGCGTAGAACGAAGGAGAACCCCGTCACGCGAAGACGAACCCACTTAGAGCCGAAAAGAACACGCTGCATCTGAAACATCGACTTCCAGGAGCGTGTGTATACGTATAAACATGTGTTTATATGTATGCACCCACATGTATATGCATAAGAACTTGTATATCTATACATGATAGGACACAGGTGACGTCTCAGCTACCACACGGAGTCCTTCGACAAGTCTCCCATCTCGTACTCGCCCGGGTCCTGAAGGATCAACCGCAACGGGGGCATGGAAGTGGCCTTATGCTTCATACAGTGTTGAAAGGGTTGAAAAAGAGCGCCGAACACCTTTTTTTATGGCTGCTTTCGGCATGATGAGTTCTGTATGCTGCACGGTTGGCCTAAACCCGAGACCCCGAACGGTGGATTTTGGGGCAGAAGAAGCCGAGAGCGACCGTCTGCAGAAAGCTCAAAAGCCGGGTTGCGGAATATTCTGGACCCTCTGCCACATATGAAGGTTGAGGGTTTAGGCAGGCTAGTTACTGCTCTCTATACCTGCACAAATGCTCTCGATCAAGAACCGCTCTTTCTACTGTAGTAAGTGGTGCCACCTTTTCTTCACTCACCCTGGTGTAGAGTCGACACTGGCCGGATGCCAGGTGTGAGTTCAGGGAAGCAGATATAGGCCCATTGTAACCAAGAAACATAAAGCAGAACGAGTTCAAAGGTATGTATGTCTGTGTGTCTGTTTGTCTGTATGTCCGTATGGCTGTATGCCTGTAGGTAGGTAGGTAGGTAGGTAGGTAGGTAGGTAGGTAGGTAGGTAGGTAGGTAGGTAGGTAGGTAGGTGGGTAGGTATGCATCTGTGAATGTATGTACAACTAAGGCACCTGGGAAGAACTGCCCAGCAAATTGGTTGCCGCAGCTCTGTGTTCTGGTCAGGCGTTCGGGCTGTTTATGTTCCAAAACTGCGTTCTTGTTAAGTGATGTTATTTAAGTTAACATACTGGGGATGTATAGTAAATAATATGGTTTCTTTATTCTGTTAACTTAAAGTAAATCCCTAACAAGAACCCAGTCAAAAGTGGAGCCTCCCTAAACCCGAAACTGGAATCCACACCCTGAGAGCACGCAACAATAGACTGGCCTAAAGGACTTGTGAAACCCAGAAAAAGCTGGCGTCCTTGCCCGTGACCTTGCAAACCTCATCCTTCACAATCTTGTCCAGTGCCAAGGTGAGATCACCAAGCTCGTAGTTCCTGAGGCTTAGCTTACCCTTAGACCTCCAAGGACTCATAGTTTTTGAGGCTTTTTGGGCCCAAAGACCCTATTTTTTGAGGGCTTTTGGGCTATTGTGATCCTAAAGGGTTAGGGTTTAGGGTGTTAGGGCGATCGGGTTTAGGAGCTTAGGGGTTTATTAGGGTTTACGACTTACGAGGTTTAGGTTTCCTGCGGCCGAGAGGTCCTAAGATTGCTTGAAACTGCCATATATGGGTTTAGGGTTTAGGGTTTTATATATATGCCCTACTTTGCTGGGTAAGGTCTCAGTAGCCATCCCTAGCTTGAGCGTGATACGGTTGATGGTATACATCCTGCATTAGCCATAAGAAGGAATACCCCACGATTCCCATAGTGTAGGGTCCTTAAAGTAATGCTAAGGATTTATATCATCTACAGTATGGCCCATGGAAACTGCAGGTGCGCGGGCTTCGTGAGAGTTTACGGGTCAGGGTAAGGCCTTGAGCCTCGGCATCAAGGGAAAAAGACCTCCAGCCCAAAGCGGTGTGGGATAGAGTGTCGGGCTTCAGAGTATTGTTGGGCCCCCTAAGCCTAAACTTTACACCTTAACTTAGGGGCCGAGTACATTAGCCCAAAAAAGGTTAACCTTTTGAGTTATTATGGGTTTATATAAGCCCCAAAAGGTTAAAGGTTACCTACTCAGCCCCTAAGTTAAGCCCTGAACCCTAGCTGTGCTGCCGCATGCCAGAGCTTGCACCAGAGGAAAGGCTGAAGGGAACGCTCTCCAATCTCCGACTCATGCCTAGGTTAAGGACAGCATTGACGTGATCTCCTGTCCGCACCTGATTGGTGTAAACCCAAAAATCAAACTCGACAGGCTTTGCAAGTCTGCTGACGATTCATTTGGCAAGAGACCCGTCGTCTGTCCCATGGCCGCATCACACTCCCAGTAAATGCTCCAAGACACCTCTGAAGCAATAAATCCTCCGAAGTTGGATTCAGAAGCTTACCGCCGAACTTGGGTTTAAGGCTCATAGGGCTTGGGGGAAGCTTACCGCTGAACTTCAGACCGCTCGAAGCGGCTGGGACACGGGACCTTTCAGCCACGCTTCTCTTTGCCGCGCATGTCCGCAATCACCGACTGCCAGGCTTGTGGCTTCGGGCTTGGAGTCAGAAAAATAAGAACAATAATAATGGTCATATATTAACAGTATGTATATATATATATATGTATACAAGTAATAACAATAAAATATAGTGGATAATAGTCTTAGGTAATAGACAGAATAACAGCAATTATGGTGATAACGGTAATTAATAGCACTAATACGAATTAGTATGGAACACTCAGGTAGGGTTTTTGCTTTCAGGTTCAGGAAGGTTGATGTCTGCTAACATTTGGGTGTGGGGGGAGGGGGGGGGGAGCGGGGGTTGAAACGCACGATTGCAGAGTTTTCTTTCGGGTTTCGGGGTTTAGGGGTTAAAGCCTGACTAGAGTTGGTAGGGAGCCCCTTTTGTACTTAAATAGGCCATCAATATAGGGATCTATAAAGGGAATACTATGTATTAGCAAGAGTTAGAACCCTAAACCCTAAACCCTAAACCGTAGCCAAGGTTCAGGATTTTGGATGGGACTTGGCGTGCAGTGCAGCGAGTGGCCTTCGTGCTTCGAGCATCGTAGTTTTTTAGGTCTTAGAGGGTTGAGGGTTGAGGGTTTAGGGTTTTAGAGTTTAGGGTTTAAGGTTTAGGATGTGCGCTTTGTGTTCAACACAGTGACCGCAAACGATCTGATCATGCACACGCGGTTGCCTCAACCAGCCACAGGAAGACGTTAAACCATGCCCTGGCATCTGCAGAAGGATACCCAAGAATCGGCAACCCCAACGAGAAGTCAAGTTCTCGTGGCTTGAATTCAGCAAAAGGGATCTGGGATTTAGGAAAACTAACTTGGGGGCTCAGCACCCTGGCCCGATAAAGGGCTAACCTTGTGAATTATAGTAGGATTGTGTAACTTAGCTTAAGGGCTGAGTACCGCAAACTCGGAAGGCCAGACAGCAAAAGCCTTCTCCTTAGGCTTCAAACCCGTGCCAAGGAGGTTTCTGATATCCTTAGGGCAAGCCCGAAATCACCAAGCTGCATTATCAGAATCCCAACCCTACACCCTGAACATTCACGTTAGCATCATGTCATGAATCATATAATCATGGCAACCACGGAAACAAGGGGACCTATAGGCCCCTAAGTTGTTGCTTTTTGTGGATTAGATTTAGAATCCTATAAGGTAATCCCAAAAAGGAGCTACCTAGGGGCCTATGGGCATGGCAACCACGGAAGCAAGGGGATTCATTAGTCTGGTCCTTGACGCGCGCATCCGCCTCCTTGCTGAGGTCACCAAACTCCTTGCAGCACATGAACGCGAAAACTGCGGAAGCCTTCATATCGTCGTTCGCTACATCCTACAGCAACAATAAATAAATATAACACAAGAACGAGCCCTTAGACCCTGTAGGTTAAGCGCAAGCAGAGAAGACCCTAAACCCTAAACCCTAAACCCCTAAAACCCTAAACCTAGATAAGCGGGACCACCTTGAAGGAGTTGGGCCCAGGCATCCTTTGCGCAGCGAATATTCACAGGGTTTAGGGTTTATTTCTGACGTTAATAGACCCTCAAACCATAATCCAATGGGTCCTAAGCAGCTATACGGGGGATGCTTGCCATAATCAGTGATTCCCATTGTAGAAACCCTACATTCTACGGATTCTACGATATCGGTACTTCGGACCATTTGAGGAATGACTCCACGCCCTACCTAGAGGCTCACACCCTACCCTTTTTAGGGTACTTTGCTATATACCAGACCCAAACCAAAGAACTAGGTACCCGAAAAAGGAAAAACCCTAAACCCTAAGCCTTAAGCCCTAAAAGCCCTAAACCCTAAACCCTAAGCCCTAAGCCCTAAATCTAAACCCTAAACCCTAAACAACAAAAACCCTAAGCCATAAATTCAAACCCTAAACCCTAAACACTCAACCCTCAGCCCTAAACCCTAAACACTCAACCCTAAGCCCTGAACCCTAAACCCTGAATGAACCTCCAGGTAGACCTTGGAACCTTTCGGCTCCAGAATTTCAGAGAACCCAATATCCCTTAATTAAGGAGTATACCTTAAACAATTCCGGTTTAGGGTTTACGGTTTAGGGCCTTAATAATATGATTTCAGGTATATTCCCTAATTAAGGGATATTGGGTTCTCTAGAAATTCCTGCCTTGGGCCCTTCGGGCGTAGAGGCTGAGAAGCTTGGGTTTAGGGTGTCGGGTTCAGGGTTAGGATGTCGGGTTCAAGGTTAGGATGTCGGGTTCAGGGTTAGGAGGTAGGGTGTAGGGTTAGGATGTAAGGTCTAGGATGTACTGTAGGGTTTAGGGTTTGAGGCATTTGGGCTATCGATTTTGGAGACCTGGGCAGATTTTAGGCATGCGAACTAGCTCCAATTCGGCATTGAGGCTCGATAGGCTGCATGGCTTTTAGGGTTTCGGGTTCCGCGCCGGGGTGGCGCACAGGTTTCTGTGGCTAAGTTACTTCCATGTAGGTAGTTCTCTAAATTAGGGCCCCTTAGGTCCCCAATGTAGTACGGCACCCTTATAAAAAAGGACCGTAGAAATGACGCTTACTTTAGAGAACTACCCATGTCGACAAAAAAACTCTGGAAAAAGCTCCGTTGCAGGGCCACAGCCCTACCTAGACTTAGACCCTGAACCGCAACCAAACTCTAAACCTCTAAACCCCTAACCCCTAAACCCCCAAACCCTGAACCCCGAAACCCAAAGCCCCTAAACCCTTAAACTCTCTAAACTCTTAAACCCCTAAACCCTAAACCCCTAAAGCCCTAAACCGCTAAACCCCAAACACCCCTAAAACCTAAACCTATAGAAGGGGTTGATTCCGTTAGCTGGCGGAAAGTTTCGGACTCAAATTGAAGTCGCCTTGTGTTCTTCTGGCGGACCGAGGTGCATAGCTGTCTTTGCCGATGAACTCGCGCACTCGGCCCTTAATGCTCTCGCGCACCTCCCAGGGACATACATGGACATATACCGAAAATCCGCGCTCATCGCATGTGCCAATGCCGATTAGAGAAAACTGAAGTGTCGTGAAGATACTCCCGAACACAACAGCACAATCCCGAGCAACCATCATCTGGTTTCTCTCCGAATATCATCTCGTAGTCATAGAAAGAAAGGGAAAGGAACTGTCTCAAGGGTTCTCTTTTCTGGATTTCATGTGCATGTGTGGCTGGACCAAGGAGAGGGTATGTTTCATTACTAGGACTGCAAAGGTACTAGCAGGGAATGCTACTACTGCTTGTTCGAACCTCGATCTTATGGTGTTCAGCCTTAGTACCTAGGGCTCAGGGGTTCCGCGACTGGGGTCTACGGCTTAATGGACTTTAGGGTTTAGGGCACTTGGGTTTAGGCTTTAGGGGCACAGGACATGTCATGTTGCCCAGTATGCGGGGTTTGAGAACTGGCGTATGGCTACAGCTTTGGGGTATGTCGCTATTACAATACCTTTAGCAGGATGGCCCTAAGAGAGATGAAATCTCAGCTTTTTCTTATAACTTTTCAGACCCCTGCATGTTGGACCCCACTTAAGCCTCAAAATCACACCCGAAATCCCAAACCTCTAAACACCAAAGCCCCCAACACTCAACCCAAACCTAGAACCCCCTACCGAATCCTTTCAGATTTCAGGAACCCACCCCCTAAACCCTAAACGCTAAACCCTAAACCCTAAACCCGGGGCACCGCGCTGCGCAGCACGATGCCAAGCTCTATCCCCAGGCCCAGCCACTCATCATCGGCCGCTAGGTTCCCGACCTGGGTTTGTTAGGGTTTAGGGTTTAGGGTTGGTTAGGGTTTGTTAGGGTTTAGGGTTTTTTAGGGTTTAGGGTTTAGGGTTGGTTAGGGTTAGGGTTTAGGGTTTGTTAGGGTTTAGGGTTTAGGGTTGGTTAGGGCTTGTTAGGGTTCAGGGTTTGTTAGGGTTTAGGGTTTGTTAGGGTTTAGGGTTTGTTAGGGTTTAGGTTCCCGACCTGGGTTTGTTAGGGTTTGGGTTTTTTTAGGGTTTAGGGTTTGTTAGGGTTTTTTAGGGTTTGTTAGGGTTTAGGGTTTGTTAGGGTTAGGGTCTTTTAGGGTCTAGGGTTTTTTAGGGTTTAGGGTTTTTTAGGGTTTAGGGTTTGTTAGGGTTTAGGGTTTGTTTGGGTTTAGGTTCCCGACCTGCCCATAAAATTTTGGATGTCGGGCTGAGGCATCTAGGGTTTAGGGTTTAGGGGTTTAGGGGTTTAGGGGTTTAGGGTTTAGGGTTTAGGGTTTAGGGTTTATCTTGGATGTCGGGCTGAGGCATCTACCTTAAAGACGAAATGAACCCCAAAAGGGTATCAGGTTCATATACCATATAGGGATTCATAGTATAAAAGCATAGGGCCCCTACTTATAAGGGTCATTTGGTCCCCAAGGTAGGGATGTATGAAGATTCATGGTGTGGGAAGACCTGCCATGGGGGGTTCCGTAGGCTTGACCTTTAGGCAGTAGACGGTGTTGTATGCTAGCAAACAAAGGGGGGTATGAGATTTGTTTACCGGCCCCAACTGACATGTCTAGAATCTTACTGACGATGTCGCATGATCCTTCAAGCAGGGTTTCGGGGCCCGGAACAATCCTTTGACTCACTTCAGCTACGCAGCACAAACCCACCAATTGAATGCTAGATTACCCTAAGGGTCCATGTACCCAAATAGTAGATACATTGCCCCCCAAAGTACCCATATAGGGACTAATTTAAGGCCCATGTATATACTATTTGGATACATGGACCCTTAGGATTAGCCTGCTAAGACCTAGCCTGGTTAAAGGTTCTTGCAAGACGTTCATGGTAAGAGCTACTGCGTTCGGGCAGGCTCTGGCTCCTATTCTTTACGCCTTTGTTGAAGGGCGTCCTTTTCGAACATGCTCCTAAGGCCCTTCTAGCACCCCTGCACATTTAAACCCGCCTGCCTAGACACCTCAACTACCCTCTATTAAATAATCCTAGACCCTAAACCCTAAACCCTGCGGAAGCATAGCTCGAAATGGTCCCTTATCATGGTAACATTGTAAGGAGCATATCTTCGAATACCCTTGTAAGAAGCTGAACGGAAGTCCCAAATGCCACACACCCACAATCCCAATCTCTAAACCCCTAAACTCCCAACCCTAAGCCCTAAACCTCCTAAACTCCTTGGTAAGTCCCTAGACCCTATAAACAATAAACAAGCGCCTTGGTAGGTCCCTACAAACCCTGAACAATAAGCACGTGCCTCCTCGGCTTTGACGATGGCCAAGGATTCCTTGGGCACTTTGGCCTCTTCTGCTCGCGCCTCGAGACCGCGACGCCTCAAAGTGCGCTTATCTTTTAGGGTTGAGGGTTTAGGGTTTAGGGATTTAGGCGTTTAGGTTTTAGGGTTCAGGAACAACACCCTGGCTAGACATTATAGATCCCTTACTAGAATCCCCTTCAGGTTCCTGCCCTAGGTCCCTTTGAGGGTTCCTTCAAGGGCGACCTTCTGGGTTCACATAGGGGTTTAGCTTTACATAGTCGATACTTTGGACGGAAGACTAAACAGGAACCGCCACGAAACCCTAAACCCTAAACCCTAATACCCTAAACCCTAATGCCCTAATACACTATGCCCTAATACACTAAACCCTAATACACTAAACCCTACTACCCTAAACCTCCTAAACCCCACGTGAATCCCTTAGGCTTAGAAGGGTCGTCGAGGGCTGACGAGATTAGGAACATCAGCGGTTTAGGGTTTAGGGTTTTAGGGGTTAGGGTTTAGGGTTTAGGGGTATATTCTGCGGAGAGAAGTCGCCATGAGTCTGGGCTGTGGGTTTTGGGATGTGTGGATGCAAAGCTTACCTGAAGCCTGAGTAATCTAAGCCCTAAGCCCTAAACCCTAAACCCTAAGCCCTAAACCCTACACCCTGAACCCTAAACCACAACGGTCTATACCAGGACGATGCAGCTCGGATCACTTTGGGGAGGTCGTCCCACCAGACACGAAGCCAGGAATGGCAGAGTGTACCTCGCGCGAAGCTTAAAGGACAAAGTCGGCAAAGCCAAAGTTTAGGGCTTATAGGGTTTAGGGGTCTAGGGCTTAGGGGTTCAGGTTCAGGGGTTTAGGGGGTTTAGGGGGTTTAGGGGGTTTAGGGGTTTAGGGGTTTGGGGTTTAGGGGATTAGCGCTTAAAGCCTAAGTTTTACCTGTCGGTTTCGTTGATTGCAAAGTTGTGGTTCTATGGGTCTGAGGCTTCGCCAACCCCATCCTGTTACGTGAAGGCTGCTCACATGGATCGTATACGGTGAATGGAACATTGGGACGGTTTAGGGTTTAGGGTTTAGGGGTTTAGGGTTTAGGCCTCGCTGAGAGCCTGCTTTTGCAGCTTTCATGCGCGACAACTGCAAGGCAAACACGCGAGGAGTTCGGGCCAAGTGACATTGAACCAATTCTTGCTTGTCCCCGAACCCTAAACCCTACCGAAAACCCTAAACCCTAAACCCTAAACCCTAAAACCCTAAACCCTAAACCCTACCCTAAACCCTACCCTAAACCCTGAATTCCCTCTATGGGGCACTGCCAGCGCCAGCAGTAGCAGCGTCCAAACGCGAGACTGACGTCGGCTGCCCATGGCGTCTGTCGGCTGCCGCTTCTCTGGCCTTTTTTTTTCCACCGAGAAGCCGAAACGAACCGAAACGAAACACGGCTTTGCTGTTTTTTGGCCTGTTTTTTTACCATTGAAGGTTTAGGGGGTGTCACAAGCTCTCGAGCCTGACCAGAGTTGGTGTGGAGCCTTTTTTAGGCCATTATATAGGGATCTATTAAAGGGGATACAATGTGTTACCAACCCTCGCGACCCCTATATTAGAGGCCGAATTTAGGTGGCCTGCTCGGGAAAGTCGGATCTGTCATTCTGCAAGATATCGAGACGCTCGTGACTGTGTTTCAGGTGGCTCGTTGATTGTCTTCTCTGGCGATGCCAATGCAGCTGCGGCGATGGAAAGATATGCCTTGAAAGTAAGCATTCCCCCCCCCGGGGTGACTGGTGGATTTCTTTGTTTGACTGTAGGCCGAAGCCGAACCCTCTGCCCTAAACTATGTTCCCGAATACCTGGTCCTGAGCTTGAGAAGTTCGCCGGGAGAGGACTCAGGTCTTAAATGTGGGTAGGGTTACAGATCAGGATTTAGGATGCAAGTCACAACTCTGCTTGCGATGCTACTTTCTACACTCCATAGATCCAGGGTTGAGGCTGTAAATCTCTTCCTATGCCTGAGGCTCCTCTTGCAGACTTGATTTTCTCGACTGCGAGCTGACCGAGGAGTTAATCCGATAACCCAGACCGCGCTGAAAGTCGGCACAGAACATGAATTTCGTTACGGGGGTGATTTCAATCGCGAGTTCTTTCCAACAAGCCCTGTTAGGGACCATCTGGGGGCCCTGAGCCCTCAAGTAAGAGCCGCTCGCACCTCGCCGATGATTCGGATGCCCAGCCCGGGGCCCGGGAAAGGATGTCGCATAACCTTCGGTTTATAGGGGGGTTGGGGTTTAGAGTTTAGGGTTTGGGCTCTAAAGGGTTACAGGTGAAAGGTTGTGTGTTCGGTTGTGGGGTTGTGCCTGGGCCCTAAATGGACGATCCGAGATTGAAACAAAGAGTACCACATTAGTCTATGCTGTCTCCGATGGACGCATGTGACTGGTAACCTCTCCTCCCTTACTGCAGATTACGAAAAGCAAATCGTTGTGGCTCTTATTACAGGGGCCAAGGGCTAAGGGCTCATAACTCGCCGATCTCAATGGCATGAAGAAGGGTGATATTACTAGCATCCCTATATTCATGCCCCAAACATACACTCACCGACATTGCTAAGAAGCCATATATGCACAAGTGTATATAAAACGATGTTCTTTAGACATACGCTCACCAACAATCCGATTTACTGCGCAGTCGTTTTCAGCTCAAGCATTGAGTAGGGCTTAAGGTATAGCGCCCCTACAAATAGCAGGTGCTTAGGGTCCATATCACCGCGGCGGCCTAGGTTTCCTCCGACTTAGGTTTTTTTTTCGAGCCTTGTGGGTGGGATGGATTAGGGCTTCAGGCTTTTCGCGCCTCCTTTCAGGAGTTTTCGATGCCCAGGTTTGGGGTTTAGGGGTTTAGGGTTTAGGGTTCAGGGGTTTAGGGAATTAGGGTTAGGGCTTAGGGACGAAATAGTATGTACTTTGGCCCCAAAGTACCAACATACGGACTCTATGAGGCGGAGCATGGGCCCTTAAGGAAAGATCAAAATCCCAGACAACAAAGTAGACCCTGACATCGACCCCGGGAAGTTTAGGGGTTTAGGGTTTAGGGTGTCTTACACCACCTGAGCCCCATCATCCTGCTTCTTCGACACTAAAACCCTAATCCCTAAACCCTAAACAACCTCAATCCTGAATCCGAACTCCTGAACCGAGATCTCCAGGATAAGAGAAAGCAATCGTAATCTTGCGAAGCCATTATCTTAAAGGAGTCAGGATTAGGGGAACCCTTCAGGATATAGACCCTCTCAATAAGGTCCGTTTTTAGAGAGCCATAAGTGGGTTAAGAAGCGTCCCCTTTAAGGGGGGTCTCCCTAATACTACCTAGGATATCTTCTTGGTTCCCGAGTAGCCTCTGAATAAGAAGGGTACCTTTTTCATACTATGGAGGGTGCTGAAAAGGGAAGCCAAAAAAGGGCAAAAGGATACTAGTGGGGAACCTCGTCTTTATAGGTGGTATGGTTCCGGTATGCTGAAGATAGGCATAAGCAGGCAACCCTAAGGGCCCGTGTACCCAAATAGTATATTCTTTGGCCTTCAAGTAGCCCCTATGTTCGGTACTTTGGGGGGCAATGCACCTACTTCTTGCGTACATGGACCCCTTAAAGTTATGAACTCCGAAGTCCGGAAACCCCAGCCACGCAAGCCTAAACCCTAAACCCTAAATCCTAAACCCTAACCCTAAACCCTAAACCCTAAACCCTAACCCTAAACCCTAAACCCCTCTCTGTTCACCAACCCTAAACCCTGCAGTCTCGGCGAGTTGCGGAAGTGACCGGCAAGCCAAGTTCGTTGCCTCGTTGCGGGCGTTTAGAGTCTAGAACCGGTAGCTTACTGTTTCAGGCTTAAGGTTTCGAACCCTGGCTTTGGATGTTTTGTTTAATATGTGTTGGCTACAGTCCTGCTTTGGATATTTTTGGGTTTAGGGTTTAGGGCTCTGACTTTCGGATAGTTTGGCAAAGCACCTCTGGTTTAGGACTGCAGGCTCCAAGCTTCGATGCTGTTAGGTCCTAGGCACGAGGGCTTCGGCTACAACCGGTGGTTTAGGGTTGGGGCCGTGAGGCTTCGGGTTTAGGGCTTGAGGGGTTTAGGGGTTTCAGGGTTTAGGGGTTCGGGGTTTAGGGGTTTCAGGGGGTATCAGGGGTTTCAGGTGTTTCAGGGGTTAGGGGTTTAGGGTTTAGGGGTTTCAGGGGGTTTCAGGTGTTTCACGGGTTAGGGGTTTAGGGTTTAAGGGTTTAGGGGTTTCAGGGTTTAGGTCTGAGGGGTTAGGGTTTACCGATAGTCTCACATTGTAGTTCCTCTTTGGGTCCTTAGCAACGAAGGTTCTACGTAAGGCGGCTAACCGCAATTCTGATTCTAATTCCGTGTCCCCCCCCAAATTTCGCATGTCTCCAAGACCTAAACCCTAAACCGACCTGCTAAGCCACGAAGTCCCCTGATCCTCCAAGCATAAGAGATAGAATCAAAGCTTTCAACCCACCGCGAGGCCAGAGAATGTCAGGATGAAGAAGGCAAAGCATTGTCCCAAAGTGACAGTATAGTATAGTCTAGGATGGCATAGTACGTACAGTCTAGTATTGCATAAAACCCTAAACCCTAAACCCTCCCTGCGGGTTCACTTCCGATTGTGGCTTTTTGTGTAGGATGTATTGGTTTTTACAGCATATTCGAGCTTCGGGCTTTCAAGGACAGTAAGATTTAGGATGGTTTCGGGTCCCACTGAAGGCAGAGTAGTTGGTGCCGCGCTAGGGTTTCGAGTTTAGTTTAGGTTTTAGGGCTTAGGATTTAGGGTGTGATGTTCATGTTAGTTAATTACTGTTAGTTACCCAGTTAGGGTTTAAAAGTTTAAGGCTTTAGAGCCTCCTC